>CM023538.1:39216046-39343364 GCA_013350335.1 Chimonanthus salicifolius
CTCGTGGAATATTCACTTCCACTGTCTCACTCAATTTCGATCTAATCTAGCTGAAACAAACAACATCTCCAGATTTTAAAATCATGATTTGGACACTAATATTTTTGTTCTGGAAGGAACACTAAGCAATTTTTTTCAAAATACCGGTTTTACCCGTATATCTTTGGTGCTGCTATGGAAGGAATGGGAAAAGAACTTGGTGTTGTGATGGAATAGATGGGAAAACAACTAAGGTATTGCCATTTTCCTCATCTTCCTCTCTTCCATCGATGGGAAATGGATGAAAAAAAAAATGGAGTGATGAGAACAGAAGGAAACGAAGGAAGGAGAAGAGACCAAATTGAAAGAAGTATTTCAAAAAAATTCCAAAAAGGCGACCACCATGCTAGGCCCTAATCTAACCAGGCAGTTTTTCTCTCTCTCCGTCTCTCGGTTTCATTTCTCAGAGGTCCGGAAGCATTACTTCAAGGACAGTGCACAAACGTTGACACTCTAATTTCCTAAGCCGGACTAGCCAACACCGCCTTTTCCTTCTCCCCTCCATCGCCTCTTTTCTCCTTCTCCTCAATCGTCTCTCTTCTCATTTTGCAGAAAATAAGAAAAATCATAAAAAAAATATGAAGAAGAGCAGGGGTATAGGGGGTTTTTCATCACCTCTCTTCTCCTTCTTCCTCCATCGCCTCTCTTCTCATTTCGTAGAATACGAGAAATCATATAACAAAATACAAACAAAAACAATGATATATGTTCTCATTTCGCAAAAAATGAGAAATGGTAAAATAAAATACGAAGCAGTAAAAATCATAAAAAGAAATACATACCATGGAATAAACTTCAAAATGGCAAGGGAGACAAAGACCAGAAGTAATGCAATCGGGATGAACCTGAGAATTCTCATTTCACAAGTAGAAATGAGAACACAAAAATCGAAATGGATGCTTCTATTATCAAGAGGTCTCTGCTTCTCTTTTAACCCAGAGGTCCCAGTTCTTGCACTGTATCAATCCTTTCTTCCTTTCTGTTATTCTCTAGTAGTCTAGGCCTATGTCTGTAGTAGTCTAAAATGGTAGTACTACAGGAGAGAGAAACACGTGTGGAAACTGACTCGCGGGAGTGTTTTTTTTTTTAATATGTTTCTTATTCTATATTTTTAAAATCTAATATCATTTTATTTTATTTTTTTTACAATTAGGCTGGTCTTTCTTGGCCGGCTTATTCTCCGGGGCATGGCTTCTGGCGTTTTCGGCTTCCTTTCTCTAGTGCGGATGCAAACGCATGGTCTCTGCATCTTCTGTATCTCTCTTCATTTGCAAACGCATGGTCTCTGCGTTCTCATGCCGTAGCACCTTTTAGACTACTACGGACCTAGGCCTAGACTACTAGAGACTAACAGAAAGAAGTGATATTCAGAGTAAGAACTCGAACCTCTAGGTTAAAAGACGACGCTGAAACCTCTGGGTAACGGATGTAACACCCCGCCCTTTTCACTCTAATAATCAGAGTTTATTTTTTTTAAAATAATAATAAACAAGTGATCGGGGCAGGACGTCATGACGCGTGTTAAGTTCAGACTTCTAAAGTCCGACCCTTAACTGGCCAAGCCCATGTGCGTATGAACTAAGTCCATAGTAATCGATCCTCACATGGTACAAATAAGACTTGCGGAATAAACTTAATCTTAATCTAACTGCGGGTTATAATAGATCCTAAGACTACACCATTTTACATCTTTAGATAGCAAAGTACATAATCAGATTCTCCAAAATTACTAAAATAACCTTAAACTAACATTCATTCCAAACCATCCAAAATAAACCAAACCATAGTAACTAGTTAACTACATTATTACATGCCGACAACACTAACTATCAAATTACATTGTCCATATAAAAAGTCCATAAATCAATCCATTAAAAGTTCATTCAAAGCCCAAGCTCCTATGCTTGGTTTCCTTCATGGTCCTCGTTCTTCCCCTTTCCTGCGTCATCCACTAAGGATAGAGATAGGGCGTTAGATCAACGTGCCCAGTAGGTGTTTCCAAATAAGGCTACCACAAGGTTAGTATAAAAACATGCAAATAATATAATAATACATGTTCATCAAAATCTCATAAAAGCAATGCTATGTATGTAATGCACATGTAATGAGTCCCACCCATCACAAATATACATAGCCTCCTCTTGACGGGATTCTCATCGTCAAGGTACCCCACAGTGGTCTTTCGGACACCCCGACGGAGTGTGGCCTCCGGTTTCCTCTTGATGGGATTCTCATCATCAAGGCACCCCACAGTGGTCTTTCAGACGCCCCGACGGAGTGTGGCCTCCGGTTTCCATAATCACCACCCCATGCCATGCATGAGATGTCCATGAGTTCATGCCATTTGTAAACACATCTTAACATACAAAACCACTTTGAAACATAATAACTTAGCACATAATTCATCAAAATTACGATAAAACATCAAATATAAGTGTGGTTCAAAAGGTAGGAAACTTACACAAAGTTCACTTAGATTGACCGCTTTTTTAAACCGTCAGCCATTCACGACTTGTACACCATTCAAGAAACCCCGTTGCCCTATTTATATAACAGCAAATCAAGCATATATCCATATAATTTCCAACTTAGTCTAAGTCCCAAAAAACCTCTTTCTGGGGTTCGGCCATAGGGTATGGCCGAACCTCACCCACTTAAATTTTGTCTCTCTTTTATTCAACCAAAACCATACAATTTACTTATATACAATCCCCAATCCAACAAATGCAACCTTGTGGGGTCCGGCCATACACCATGGCTGAACCTTACTTAATTTTGTTTTAATCCCTTATTTGTATTCTTAAGCCCAAACACATCATTCAAATAACTTAATCTTCCAAATGAACCTTGGTAGGGTTCGGCCATACAACATGGCCGAACCTTACCACTTTGGTTTTGGCCCATATTTCAATTCCTTTGGTCATTTCATCTTTGTTTATTTCACCTTTGATCATTTCATCCATATTTAATTTTTCTTAAAAACCAAAGTCCATATCCAATCCACCTTAGTGGGGTTCGGCCATACAACATGGCTGAACCCCACCACTTAGTTTTTTGGTCCCTTAAATCCTTCATTCATCCATCTCCATTTACATTA
The DNA here is from genome assembly GCA_013350335.1 of Chimonanthus salicifolius. NCBI lineage: Eukaryota > Viridiplantae > Streptophyta > Magnoliopsida > Laurales > Calycanthaceae > Chimonanthus > Chimonanthus salicifolius. The sequence continues at coordinate 39,219,183 of CM023538.1, forward strand.
TAAATTAACACTAAATCCACCAAATGACCATTAGTGGAGTTCGGCCATACTACATGGCCGAACCTCACCCTATGGATTTTTATCCCATGTTCCATCATCTATCATGGTTGATCAATTTAATACTAAATCCATAACTAAGCATAGGTGATTCTTAGATCAAAAGCATATAACAAATCATAACTTCCAACATGATCTTAATCCAATTATCCCGTCAAAACAGTCCACGGGGTTCAACCCTATGGTTCTCTTAACACAATGATTCCATCATTTATATACAAATTAGGCTCTACACTTTAGCCATGATAACCACATGGTTCAGCCATCCAATGGCCAACCCAAAATATTAAACTTATCTCCATTCAAAACCCTTTAAAACCTTCATTACATAGTATGGTTTTTATCCCTTAACAACCATAAAAATCACCACACCCTTTGAGTGGCTGAACCCTGTGATACATGATTTGCCCTTTTTAAACAACATAAACCATGATCCAATCCCTTGATAGATTTGGCCAGACAATGGCCGGATCATATTACCTTAACCAACTTATTTAACAAGGGTTCAAAGTGCACTTACCAATATCGCGACTCCTTCGGTTCTTTGACTACTTGATCCTTCACTTCCTTAGCCTCTCCTTCTTCCTTTAGCTGAGACTGATCTTGCTTGGAGACTCCTTGAAATGGTTTAGCCAAAGTATTGATTTGAGAGAGGGAGAGATAGAACTTTTGGCCTTGGATGAGAGTGATAAGCCTTGATGCCAAACTCCTTTGTATATTTTGTCTTGGTGAAAGAATCAACCAAGAACTGATTGGAGATAGGCAACCAGCTAATGCTTTTGGTCTTTGAGAGATGAACAACGTCCAAGAGAGGGAGAGAGAGAGAGAAAATGAAACCCTTTTTGGCTAATGAACTTCAGCCCAAGGTTAGCACTTCATGTAACTCCCCTCCCATTTACTCCCATAACTTATTTCATTTGGGGGTTTCATCCTTGAGATGAAACCCTTCAATGGTTTCTTGGCTCTTGACTTCCCTAGATGCAACCTTTCTCCATCACTTCTCCAAGTGTGAACCCACTTGTAACTCCCATTTGTTTAATACCTTCCTTGGGTTTCATCCTTGAGATGAAACTCCCAAGGTGCCCAACGGCTAGTCTTTGTTAACCTTGGTGTAACCGCCACTCATCATCAATTGCCCATGTGGGAGTTTCATCCATGAGATGGAACTCCTTGAACCCAACGGTTTTGATCTTTAGTCTTTGGACCACCCAACCATCTATTGGCTGTCCCTTTGAAGACCCATTCATGGAATAAACCCTCATGCCATTCCAACGTGTATATGGATTTAAATTTGAAATACACTTCTCACCTATGTAACTCCCATAAACGCCGTTATCATTCATCACTTATCTAGGAGTTACATGCAATTGCTAACCTAAGTGGTGAGGTTCGGCCATGTAAATAAGAGATTACATGTACATTATAGAGCTTTTCAAAATGTTTCTCTCTCATGCCGTACCACCCTTTTAGACTACTACAGACCTAGGCGTAGACTACTAGAGACTAACAGAAAGAAGTGATACTCAGTGTAAGAACTCGGACCTCTAGGTTAAAAGACGACACTGAAACCTCTGGGTAACAGGAAGCATCCATTTCGATTTTTGCGGCCTCATTTCTACTAGTGAAATGGGAATTTTCAAGTCCATCGTCATTGCATTACCAAAAAACATCTATTTCGATTTCTACGCTCTCATTTCTACTACTGAAATGAGAATTTTCAGGTCCATCTTCATTGCAATACTTCTGGTCTACGTCTTCGTTGCCATTTTGATGTTCATTCCACGGCATGTCTTTCTTTTTATGATTTTTACCCATTGCTCTTCTTTACATTACTAACTGAATGTGATACCCACTGCTCCTTTTCGTATTTTATTTTATGATTTCTCATTTTCTGCGAAATGAGAAGATATATCACTACTCTTCTTCATATTTTGTTTTATGATTTCACACTTTCTTCGAAATGAAAAGAGATATTAGAGCTCTTCTTTGTATTTTATTTTATAATTTCTCATATTCTACGAAATGAGAAGAGAGGCGATGAAGGGAGAAGGAGAAGAGAGGCGATGAAGGGAGAAGGAGAAGAGAGGCGATGGAGGGAGAAGGAAACGATGTGTTGGCTGGTCCGGCATAGGAAATCAGAGTGTCACATTTTGTGCCAATGTTATCAGGGCCAAACTATCTAACGAACCGTTTTCGAGGCATTTTAGGTTCAACGGGGTTCAATCAGGTTCAACCGGATTCAACCGGGTACAACCGGATTCAACCGAATTCAATCGGGTTCAATCGGACCTGAAAATTCCCATTTCGGTAGTAGAAATGAGAGCGCAGAAATCAAAATAGATGCTTTCTGGTAATGCAATGACGATGGAACTGAAAATTCCCATTTCACTAGTAGAAATGAGAGCGCAAAAATCGAAATGGATGTTTCCCGTTACCCAGAGGTTTCAGCGTCATCTTTTAACCCAGAGTTCCGAGTTCTTACACTGAGTATCACCTCTTTCTGTTAGTCTCTAGTAGTCTAGGCCTAAGTCTGTAGTAGTTTAAAAGGGTGGTACGGCATGAAAGTGAAACATGTGTAGAAACCTGCCACCCTTCCTCCCGAGGAGAAGGCGTCGCAAGTGAAGAGAGATACAGAAGATGCTGAGACCATGCATCTGCATCCGCACCAGTGAAAGGAAGCCGAAAAAGCCATAAACCATGCTCCGGAGAATAAGCCGGCCAAGAAATACCAGCCTAATTGTAAAAAAAAAAAAAAAAAAAACGATATCAAATTTTAAAAATATAGAATAAAAAACATATTTTTAAAAAAAAAAACACTCTCCCAAGTCGGTTTCCACACGTGTTTCGCTCTCCTGTAGTACGACCATTTTAGACTACTACAGACATAGGCCTAGACTACTAGAGAATAACAGAAAGGAAGAAAAGAGTGATGATATAGTGGAAGAACTGGGACCTCTGGGTTAAAAGAGAAGCTGAGACCTCTGCATAATAAAAGCATCCATTTTGATTTCTTTGTTCTCATTTCTACTAGTGAAATGTGAATTCTCAGGTTCATCCCCAGTGCAATACTTTTGGTCTCTGTTTGCCTTGCCATTTTGAAGTTCACTCCACGGTATGTATGTCTTTTTATGATTTTTACTGCTTTGTATTTTATTTTACCATTTCTCATTTTCTGCGAAATGAGAACAAATATCACTGCTTTATGAACCTAAATTGCCTCGAAAATGGTTCGTTAGATAGTGCGGGCCTTATAACATTGGCACAAACGGTGACACACTGATTTCCTATGTCGGACCAGCTAACACCATCTTTTCCTACTCCCTCATCGCCTCTCTTCTCCTTCTCCCTTCATCGCCTCTTTTCCCATTTCGCAGAATATGAGAAATCATAAAACAAAATACGAAGAAGAGCATTCATATCTCTTCTCATTTCGAAGAAAATGAGAAATCATAAAACAACATACGAAGAAGAACAGTGATATACCTTCTCATTTCGCAGAAAATGAGAGATCATAAAACAAAATATGAAAAGGAGCAGTGGGTATCACATTCAGTTAGTAATGCAAAGAAGAGCAATGGGTAAAAATCATAAAATGAAAGACATACCGTGGAATCAACATCACAATGGCAACGAAGATGGAGACCAGAAGTATTGCAATGAAGATGCACCTGAAAATTCCCATTTCAGTAGTAGAAATGAGAGTGCAGAAATCGAAATAGATGTTTTCTGGTAATGCAATGATGATGGACCTGAAAATACCCATTTCACTAGCGGAAATGAGAGCGCAAAAATCGAAATGGATGCTTCCCGTTACCTAGAGGTTTCAGCGTCTTCTTTTAACCCAGAGGTCTGAATTATTACACTGAGTATCACTTTTTTCTGTTAGTCTCTAGTAGTATAGGCGTAGGTCTTTAGTAGTCTAAAAGGGTACTATGGCATGAGAGCGAAATATGTGTAGAAACCTGCCACCCTCTCCCTCGAGGAGAAGGCGCCACAAATGAAGAGAGATACAGAAGATGCCGAGACCACGCGTCTGCATCCGCACCAGAGAAAGGAAGCCGAAAACGCCAGAAGCCATGCCCTAGAGAATAAGCCGGCCAAGAAAGACCAGCCTAATTGTAAAAAAATAAAATAAAATGATATCAAATTTTAAAAATATAGAATAAAAAACATATTTAAAAAAAAAAAACACTGCCGCGAGTCAGTTTCCACACGTGTTTCGTTCTCCTGTATTACCACCATTATAGACTACTACAGACATTGGCCTAGACGACTAGAGAATAACAGAAAGGAAGAAAGGAGTGATACAGTGTAAGAACTAGGATCTCTGGGTTAAAAGAGAAGTTGAGACCTCTGGATAATAGAAGCATCCAATTCGATTTCTGTGTTATCATTTCTACTAGTGAAATGAGAATTTTCAGGTACATCCCCATTGCATTGCTTCTGGTCTCTGTCTGCCTTGCAATTTTTAAGTTCATTCCACGGTATGTATGTCTTTTTATGATTTTTACTGCTTCGTATTTTATTTTACCATTTCTCATTTTCTGCGAAATGAGAACAGATATCACTACTTTTGTTTGTATTTTGTTTTATGATTTCTTGTATTCTGCGAAATGAGAAGAGAGACGATGGAGGAAGAAGGAGAACAGAGGTGATCAAAAGCCCCCGATACCCACTGCTCTTGTTCGTATTTTGTTTTATGATTTCTCATTTTCTGCAAAAGTGGAGTGATGAGAGAACGGAAGGAAACGAAGGAAGGGGAGGAGACCAAATTGAAAGAAGTATTTCAAAAAAAATTCTAAGAAAGGTGACCACCAAGCCAGGCCCTAATTTGACCAAGCAGTTTTTCTCCTTCTCTCCGTCATTCAGTTTCATTTCTCAGAGGTCCGACAGCATTACTTCAAGGACCGTGCACAAATGATGACACTGTGATTTCCTAGGTCGGACCAGCCAACACCGTCTTTTCCTTCTCCCTCCTCGATCGTCTCTCTTCTCATTTTGCAAAAAATGAGAAATCATAAAACAAAATACGAAAAAGAGCAGTGAGTATCGGGGTTTTTTCATCACCTCTCTTCTCCATCTTCCTCCATCGCCTCTCTTCTCATTTCGCAGAATACGAGAAATCATAAAACAAAATACAAACAAAAGCAGTGATATCTGTTCTCATTTTGCAGAAAATGAGAAATGGTAAAATAAAATATGAAGCAGTAAAAATCATAAAAAGACATACATACCGTGGAATGAACTTCAAAATGGCAAGGCAGACAGAGAACAGAAGTAATGCAATGGGGTTGAACTTGAGAATTCTCATTTCACTAGTAGAAATGAGAACACAGAAATCAAAATGGATGATTCTATTATCTCGAGGTCTCAACTTCTCTTTTAACCCAGAGGTCCCAGTTCTTACACTGTATCACTTGTTTCTTCCTTTTTGTTATTCTCTAGTAGTCTAAGCCTATGTCTGTAGTAGTCTAAGATGGTCGTACTAAAGGAGAGCGAAACGCGTGTGGAAACCGACTCGCAGGAGTGTTTTTTTTTTTTAAATATGTTTTTTATTCTATATTTTTAAAATCTGATAGCATTTTATTTTATTTTTTTACAATTAGGCTGGTCTTTCTTGGCTAGCTTATTCTTAGGGGCATGGCTTCTGGAGTTTTCGGCTTCCTTTTTCTGGTGCGGATGCAGGCGCGTGGTCTCGGCATCTTCTGCATCTCTCTTCATTTGCAGCGCTTTCCCCTCGGTGGGGAGGGTGGCAGGTTTCTACACATGTTTCGCTTTCATACCGTACCACCCTTTTTTACTACTACAGACCTAGGCCTAGACTATTACAGACTAACAGAAAGAAGTGATACTTAGTGTAAGAATTCGGACCTCTAGGTTAAAAGACGACGCTGAAACCTCTGGGTAACGGGAAGCATCCATTTCGATTTTTACGCTCTCATTTCTACTAGTGAAATGGGAATTTTCAGCTCCATCGTCATTGCATTACCAGAAAGTATCTATTTCGATTTCTGCGCTCTCATTTCTACTACTGAAATCGAAATTTTCAGGTCCATCTTCATTGCAATACTTCTGGTCTCCGTCTTCGTTGCCATTTTGATGTTCATTCCACGGTATGTCTTTCTTTTTAATATTTTTTACCCATTGCTCTTCTTTGGATTACTAACTGAAGAATGTGATACCCACTGCACCTTTTCATATTTTGTTTTATGATTTCTCATTTTCTGCGAAATGAGAAGATATATCACTGCTCTTCTTCTTATTTTGTTTTATTATTTCTCATTTTCTGCGAAATGAGAAGAGGCGATAAAGGGAGAAGGAGAAGAGAGGCGATGGAGGGAGAAGGAAAAGATAATAACCAATCCGTACATGGTACAAATAAGACTTGCGGAATAAACTTAATCTTAATCTAACTGCGGGTTATAATAGATCCTAAGACTACTCCATTTTACATCTTTAGATAGCAAAGTACATAATCATAATCTCCAAAATTACTAAAATAACCTTAAACTAACATTCATTCCAAACCATCCAAAATAAACCAAACCGTAGTAACTAGTTAACTACATTATTACATGCCGACAACACTACTTATCAAATTACATTGTCCATATAAAAAGTCCATAAATCAATCCATTAAGAGTTCATTCAAAGCCCAAGCTCCTATGCTTGGTTTCCTTCATGATCCTTGTTCTTCCCCTTTCCTGCGTCATCCACTAAGGATAGAGATAGGGTGTTAGATCAACGCGCCCAGTAGGTGTTTCTGAATAAGGCTACCACAAGGTTAGTATAAAAACATGCAAATAATATAATAATACATGTTCATCAAAATCTCATAAAAACAATGCTATGTATGTAATGCACATGTAATGAGTCCTACCCATCACAAATATACATACCCCATGCCATGCATGAGATGTCCATGAGTTCATGCCATTTGTAAACACATCTTAACATGCAAAACCACTTTGAAACATAATAACTCAGCACATAATTCATCAAAATTACGATAAAACATCAAATATAAGTGTGGTTCAAAAAGGTAGGAAACCTACACAAAGTTCACTTAGATTGACCGCTCTTTTAAACCGTTACCCGTTCACGACTTGTACACCATTCAAGAAACCCTGTTGCCCTATTTATATAACAGCAAATCAAACATATATCCATATAATTTCCAACTTAGTCTAAGTCCCAAAACTCTTTGTGGGGTTCGGCCATAGGGTATGGCCGAACCTCACCCACTTAAATTTTGGTCTCTCTTTTATTCAACCAAAACCATACAATTTACTTATATACAATCCCCAATCCAACAAATGCAACCTTGTGGGGTTCGGCCATACAACATGGCCGAACCTCACTTAATTTTGTTTTAATCCCTTCTTTGTATTCTTAAGCCCAAACACATCATTCAAATAACTTAATCTTCCAAATGAACCTTGGTAGGGTTCGGCCATACAACATGGCCGAACCTTACCACTTTGGTTTTGGCCCATATTTCAATTCCTTTGGTCATTTCATCTTTGATTATTTCACCTTTTGATCATTTCATCCATATTTACAATAATGCCACTATACTAACCTTTGTTTAATTTTTCTTAAAAACCAAAGTCCATATCCAATCCACCTTAGTGGGGTTTGGCCATACAACATGGCCGAACCTCACCACTTAGTTTTTTGGTCCCTTAAATCCTTCATTCACCCATCTCCATTTACATTATAAATTAACACTAAGTCCACCAAATGACCATTAGTGGGGTTTAGCTATACTACATGGCCGAACCTCATCCTATGGATTTTTATCCCATGTTCCATCATCTATCATGGTTGATCAATTTAATACTAAATCCATAACTAAGCATAGGTGATTCTTAGATCAAAAGCATATAACAAATCATAACTTCCAACATGATCTTAATCCAATTATCTCGTCGAAACAGTCCACGGGGTTCGGCCATACACATGGGCGAACCCTGTGGTTCTCTTAACACAATGATTCCATCATTTATATACAAATTAGGCTCTACACTTTAGCCATGATAACCACATGGTTCATCCATCCAATGGCCAACCCAAAATATTAAACTTATCTCCATTCAAAACCCTTTAAAAGCTTCATTACATAGTATGGTTTTTATCCCTTAACAACCATAAAAATCACCACACCCTTTCATGGGGTTCGGCCATCCAAAGTGGCCGAACCCTGTGATCCATGATTTGCCCTTTTTAATAAGATTTAATTTTGGATTATGGAATGAAACACAAAAGAAATATTCAACCATCAAAAAGGAAGTTCTTATCATAGTTATTTGTGTGACGAAATTCCAACATGATTTATTAATGGAAATTCTAACTCTCTCCCTGACTTTCTTAATAGAGAATTTCTTCAGGGATGACAACAAGGCAATTTGCTCTTCCCCGTTCATGCAGAAAAAAGGGCAAGAGAAATTGGCAGATCAAGAAGAAAGCCAAAAGGGTTTTACTCCAACAAAAGACCCAAGTCAATCAGAATTATATCTTTACATCGGTAACAGAATTCTTGCTACTTCAGATTGTCTTATGGAAGAAAGATCTGTAGAAGATAATGTTTATTTTCTCTTTGGCAAGGGGCTTCATTTTTATTCCCCTGATAAAAAGAAAACTAGAGATTGGTATCTCAATATTTTGCATCAAGCGAAAAGTGTCCTCATCTTCCACAATAAGAATGCAAATGGTATTATCACTTACTCAAAGTTCGCTATTCTCAAAATCCTTACTGAGGAAGATTGGGATGGTCCCTTGTACATGACAAAATCAGTCCAATTATACAATTCGACGGAGTTCTTTAATTATTGGGATTATATTGATGCCTGGAAATTTGCTTTGATGTGGCAAAATTGTCAGTAGAGTCATTCCTGGTTCATCACATTCAAAGAGGAAAGCCCTGATGTCACTCCCATTCATTGTAATTTCCCATCCTGGTTCCTCTTCACTTGGTGGTCATATTAACAGGCATTACAGTATATTAACATACTGTGAACCATTTGGACGATTTGATATTCTGTTAATACATCTAAGTTCCATTCATATAAAGAATTTCCTGAATAGGTTAATTCTGAGGTGTAAGTGTATGGAGCTTCTTCGAGTTGTAGATCAACAGGGGTTCGTCTAGGATAATAATTCTTTGTCTATGGCAATTTTATCTTGGGATTCCATTTCTTTAGACGGTTTATTAATAAATTCTTTGAAGCAGAAACTCTTAGGATGCTGAATCCTTTTCCTCCCATACTGAGGCTTTCCATCCTATTTGATAATTCTTTTTGCATTTCGTCTGTCATTGTGAATGGTCCCTCTTGCAAAATAATCCCTTTAGGTAATTGTCTGGGAACATATACTACATTGGCAGAGCTTTCTTCTAATTTTTCTTCTCTATCTTTATTGAATTTGGGTTTTAATTTGATTGTTCTTTCTATTCGATCTGTTTGTTCTCCAATGGTTAATGGACACAGATTGGTGTAATTGTTTTGTTCAATTATATCTCCAATACCTATACCTATGTCTCTAGCATTTGGGTCTGATTTTGATTCATAAATAGATGCATTTTTTACAGGCATGGCATAATTCTTGGTTTCTGTATTAGGGACAGAAATATCAAGTTTCTTCCAAGGTGGGTGAGATTTATCAACTTCTTTTCCTTCAGTGTCTTTCCAGGTTTTTGTTGTCTTTCCTATAACTCTTATTTGTTCTGGACTTTGAGTTTCTTTTTCTTTGATTTTTCCTTTTTTAAAATATTCCATGAACCAATCAAAGAAAGGTATATTTCTTTCTTCTTCCCCCATTTGGAAATACCATAATTCTCTCATTTTATTTTTTTCTTCTGTGTTAAACTTTTAAAAAACCAATCTTCTAAAGGATGATTTTTCAAATTTTCTCTAAGATATGGTTTATCAATTTTAAATTTTTTTACAGGTATTTCTTATGGCTTTTGAATGCTAACCATTCTTATGGCTCCTTGAAGAAAATCACTCTCACTAGGGTTATAGGTTTTTTGTGATGAAGTTCTCTTATACACAGGGTGTTCAATTCCACTTTCTTTGTTTCTAAAAACTTTTTGATCCTTTTCACTACTCCTTTGGTCATCATCTATTTCTTCTAATTTAAAACTTTTTCTTCCTTTCGTATAACCGCCAAAACTTCTCCTAGCTTTTTCCATTTTTCTCCTAAAATTGATTTCAACATTTCCATTTGTTAATTTGACTATACTTTGTAAATCATCTGTTATTTCATTTACTCTTGGGGTGACATCTTCTATTTGCCAATTTCCTGGGAGAACAACTTCTTCCCAACTGATGACTTTTGGGATAAACACATTATTGTTAAAGTTTGTTTCCATGAGAATTGTAGTTTTTTCTTTATCAACCTTATCTCTATAGGCTATCATGGGAAAGACAAAGATCATGGATTTGTAGAACACATGATAAACTATAGCAAAAGGTTTACTTCTTGGATTCATCTTTAATCCTTTACTTTGAAATCCAACAGTTGCACAATCAAGAACATCATCATCATGAGCATCAATTGTGATATTGGGAAAGCAGTTAAAATAAACCGGTCCATGACAGAGACTTGATTCAATCATAGCATAAAGAGAATCATCAAACTCATCATGTCTCTGATCTCGCACATAAGCACACACTGAAACATTTAATCCTAATCGAAACAGTGGTTTGGTTCCTACCTGAATTAATCCTATGTACAGGTAGTTGTATTTGGTTCTGATTTGTTCAATAATTCTTTTATCAAGAACTTTAATTGTCTGTTTTCCTCTAGAGAGAGAAACAGTTTTTTCAACAGTTTTTATGTGGTAATCATTTTGTTCTTCAAATGTGCCATTACTATATATTTCTATTACAGGCAAGGCTGGCAACTTCTAGTTGGATATTGCTTGGTCAAAATTTTCATACATCATTCCTTCTGAATTTTTTGTTTTTTCTGAACTTTCTTTTTCTAAGCTATTACAGGTAAAACTGGTTAAAGCAGACTGGTAGGATGAAGAAGACAAATTAGATCTATTAGAAGGATACTGAAATGATTTAAACCAATTCTTAAAAAGTTTTGTTTTTCCCTTAGAATTTTCCATCTTTAAAAAAAAAAAAAACACTCCCGCGAGTCGTTTCGGCACGTGTTTCGCTCTCCTATAGTACGACCATTTTAGACTACTACAGACATAGACATATAGTACTAGAGAATAACAGAAAGGAAGAAAGGAGTGATACAATGTAAGAATTGGGACCTCTGGGTTAAAAGAGAAGCTGAGACCTCTGGATAATAGAAGTATCCATTTCGATTTCTGTGTTCTCATTTCTACTAATGAAATGAGAATTCTCAGGTTCATCCCCATTGCATTACTTTTGGTCTGTGTCTGCCTTGCCATTTTGAAGTTCATTCCACGGTATGTATGTCTTTTTATGATTTTTGCTGCTTCGTATTTTATTTTACCATTTCTCATTTTCTGCGAAATGAGAACAGATATCACTGCTTTTGTTTGTATTTTGTTTTATGATTTCTCGTATTCCGCGAAGTGAGAAAAGAGGTGATGAAAAACCCCCGATACCCACTGCTCTTCTTCGTATTTTGTTTTAGGATTTCTCATTTTCAGCAAAATGAGAAGAGAGACGATCGAGGAGAAGGAGAAGAAAGGCGATGGAGGGAGAAGGAAAAGACAGTGTTGGCTGGTCCCGCCTAGGAAATCAGAGTGTCATCGTTTGTGTACCGTCCTTGAAGTAATGCTGCCGGACCTATGAGAAATGAAATTGAGAAATGAAATTGAGAGGGAGAAAAACTGCCTGGTCAAATTAGGTCCTAGCTTGGTGGTCGCCTTTCTTGGAATTTTTTTTGAAATAGTTCTTTCAATTTGGTCTCTTCCCCTTCCTTCGTTTTCTTCCGTTCTCTTAACTCCACTTTTTTTTTTTTCATCCATTTCCCATTGATGGAAGAGAGACAGATGGGGAAAATGGCAATGCCTTAGTTGTTTTCCCATCTATTCCATCACAGCCCCAAGTACTTTTCCCATTCCTTCCATGGCAGCACCAGAGATATACGGGTAAAACCGATATTTTGAATAAAAATTATTCAGTGTTCCCTCTATAACAAAAATATTAGTGTCCGAATCATGATTTTAGAATCTGGGCATTTTGTTTGTTTCAGCTGGATTAAACCAAAATTGAGTGAGACAGTGGAAGTGAATATTCCACGAGTTGAATTTTTTTTTTCATTAATTAATTGTTCCCTCCAAAATCAGTGGATTACAGTTGCTTAAATTAAATAGAAGAAAAAGCCAAATCCTATACTAAATACAGTAAAAAACCATTGTGAACTGCAAAAAACCGCAATGAACCGTATAAAACCGTAAACAGTGAACAGCGGTTCACAATATTTGAAAATTTTTTATGTTAAAAAAATAGATATATTTGAAATTTAAATGTTTCTTACTATTTTTATCTCATATCTTTCACCGTTTTGTTATATTACTTAGACTTTGAACATTATTTGTGATATTTATATTAATATTACTTAGAGTTTGAATGTCATTTGTAATATTTATATTAATATTACTCATATTAATGTTATATACAATATTTATATTAAATTATTAATTGATCGGTTTTTACCGGTTTTAATTGCAGTTGAGTCCGGTTGAACCCGGTTGAATGCGGTTGAATCCAGTTGAACTCGGTTGAACATAAAATGCCTCGAAAATGGTTCGTTAGATAGTCCGGCCCTGATAACATTGGCACAAACGGTGACACTTTGATTTCCTGTGCCAGACCAGCCAACACCATCTTTTCCTTCTCCCTCCATCGCCTCTCTTCTCCTTCTCCCTTCATCGCCTCTCTTCTCATTTCGCAGAATAAGTGAAATCATAAAACAAAATACAAAGAAGAGCAATGATATCTCTTCTCATTTCGCAGAAAATGAGAAATCATAAAACAAAATACGAAGAAGAGTAGTGATATATCTTCTTATTTCGTAGAAAATGAGAAATCATAAAACAAAATACGAAAAGGAGCAGTGGTATCACATTCAGTTAGTAATGTAAAGAAGAGCAATGGGTAAAAATCATAAAAAGAAAGACATAGCGTGGAATGAACATCAAAATGGCAACGAAGACGGAGACTAGAAGTATTGCAATGAAGATGGACCTGAAAATTCCCATTTCAGTAGTAGAAATGTGAGCGCAGAAATCGAAATATATGCTTTCTGGTAACACAATGACGATGGACCTGAAAATTCTCATTTCACTAGTAGAAATGAGAGTGCAAAAATAGAAATGGATACTTCCCGTTACCTAATGGTTTCCGCATCGTCTTTTAACCCAGAGGTCCGAGTTCTTACACTGAATATCACTTCTTTCTGTTAGTCTCTAGTAGAGTAGGCCGAGGTCTGTAGAAGTATAAAAGGGTGGCACGTCATGAGAGCGAAACATGTGTAGAAACCTCCCACCCTCCCTAACGAGGAGAAGGCGCCGCAAATGAAGAGAGATATAGAAGATGCAAAGACCGCGCGTCTGCATCCGCACTAGAGAAAGGAAGCCGAAAACGCCAGAAGCAATGCCCCAGAGAATAAGTCGGCCAAGAGAGACCAGCCTACTTGTAAAAAAAAAAAATTATATTAGATTTTAAAAATATAGAATAAAAGCCATATTTAAAAAAAAAACACTCCCGCAGTCGGTTTCCACACGTGTTTCGCTCTCTCGTAGTACCGCCATTTTAGACTACTACAGACATAGGCCTAGACTACTAGAGAATAACAAAAAAGAAGAAAGGAGTGATACAGTGTAACAACTGGGACCTCTGGGTTAAAAGAGAAGTTGAGACCTCTGGATAATAGAAGCATCCATTTCGATTCCTGTGTTCTCATTTCTACTAGTGAAATGAGAATTCTCAGGTTCATCCCCATTGCATTACTTCTGGTCTCTGTCTGCCTTGCCATTTTGAAGTTCATTCCACGGTATGTATGTCTTTTTATGATTTCTCGTATTCTGTGAAATGAGAAGAGAGGCGATGGAGGAAGAAGGAGAAGAGAGGTGATGAAAAACCCCTGATACCCACTACTCTTCTTCGTATTTTGTTTTATGATTTCTCATTTTCTGCAAAATAAGAAGAGAGACGATCGAGGAGAAGGAGAAGAGAGGCGATGGAGGGAGAAGGAAAAGACGGTGTGGTCCGGCCTAGGAAAGTACAGTGTCATCATTTGTGCACCGTCCTTCAAGTAATGATACCGGACCTCTGAGAAATGAAACTGAGAGACAGAGAGAGAGGGAGAAAAACTGCCTCGTCAGATTAGGGCCTGGCTTGGTGTTTGCCTCTCTTGGAATTTCTTTTGAAATACTTCTTTCAATTTGGTCTCTTCCCCTTCCTTCGTTTCCTTCCGTTCTCTCTTCACTCTACTTTTCTTTTTCATCCATTTTCCATCGAATGAAGAGAGGAAGATGAGGAAAATGGCAATGCCCTAGTTGTTTTCCCATCTATTCCATCACAGCACCAAGTTCTTTTCCCATTCCTTCCATGGCAGCACCAGAGATATACAGAAAAAACCGGTATTTTGAAAAAAAATTACTCAATGTTCCCTCTAGAACAAAAATATTAGTGTCCAAATCATGATTTTAGAATCTGGAATGGACACTCGAGAAAACTCTAGAGAATTTTGGAGTTCTCTAGAAGATTGTAGAATTGTGTACAAGTGTGTGGAGTCTTGTAGAACACTCTGAAATGTTCTAAAAGCTTATGGAAGAAGGAAGAAGTAGGGTCTAAAAAGCTTTTAGATGATTCTTAATGTGTAGAAATTTGTAGAATATGCTAGGAGTTTCTAGAATTCTCCACATCCATTGGATGATTGGCATGTGGCATCATTTTAGCCATTAATTCCTAAGGCTTTTAGTATAAATAGGGGTGAGGTTCCCATTTTTAACCTACTCCTCAAGAGTTGTAAATTTCCAAGTGCAATACAAGTTCATTCCTTCCAAGTGTTCAAGTGTGCTCTTATAATTGCCTAAGTGAGAGTTTGAGTGAATTGGTCTTGAATGTTTAAGTGAAGAAGGCTGACTTGTTCAACAATCCGGGTGTTGTTCAAATGCCACACGGGCAATTCGTGAGTGCGCAATCTCTAAGTCCGTGACATGTAGGTGTTATACACTTACAGTACTGAGACACACTGACATAATTAAATAAACAAATATAGATTTCTGATGAAGCACATGTGTCCACACGTGACAACTGAGTGACTGGGTATAGGAGGAGTGGTCCATCTTAAGGACGGCACCCAGAAGAATCTCAGCAGAATTTGAATGGGTTTAGGTTTTATAAAGAGAACCTAATTCAACATCAGCAAAATCCTGTTGGATATTCAAGAGAATTTCCTATAGAGCTTTAGCATAATCCTAATGGTAATAATGGAGAAAACCCCCACAAAGAATATTTTTATCAATACCCCAATAGATATTACAGTGAGAATGTCAGAGAAGATTTCCAGCATGCTTCAAATGGATACTCCATAGAAACTCCAAGAGAATTTCAACAAAACCAAACTGGATATCATAAAGAAATGTATTATGCTAGTAATGGGGTAGTGCGATTCCAAATGTTGAAGCATCTAATTCAATTAGCAGTAGCAGGTATAAAGGAACAGTTGTGAGCTTGATGACTTTATCTGATTGATCAATAGTTCTATAACATAGTACAAGAAATCAATTTGTATTGTATCATACCATTACATATCGAAGTAGCTACCATTGAATCTGACACAGTGTGTTTGTTCCTCTTCCTTCTGTAAGTGATTCAGATGCTGATTCATATCCAGCAGAACTTACTGATTCTAATGGCTCCATGCAAGGTGATATCGATCCATCCACAGAATTCCTTGACAGATTGTAGTTTGTTAATGGAGTAGGGATATGGCCTTCTAGTATTAGCGTCCTCATGATCTCCCTTATGTAAGGTGATGCCAAATCATATTCAATAGGTGATGATTTAGTTGATGCCGATCCGTTTGTAGTATTCCTTGGCAAATCGTAGTCTGAATGAAGGTTTTGTAGTAGGTAGCTCAGGGAGATAGACTTTTCCTTTTATAATACTTGTATAACATCCCTCATTATTGGTCTTTTGGAGGCACTTGGAAGCACACACGAGAGCCCAACAATGCGCATTCTCTCCATTTCCTCTACTTCAAAATCTTGCAATCTTGGATCAGCAGATTTAAGCAATTTGGTGTTGGCCTTCTTATCCCAAATCCAATTTATGAGTATGAAGTTCGGATCACAATCACTGCACCGCCTCATTCCCGTTGTGACCACCAGACAGACAACCCCAAAGATGTAGAAATCAGTATTTCCAGAGATTATGCCTTTACACAAATATTATGTACTCATATACCTCGCGTTCAATCATAACCTCATCGTAAATAATTTTAAAAACCAAACAGAAAAACATGTTAAAAAAGTAATCTCATTACTCAAAGACATAATTTGGAACTACTTTAAATGAAATCCAAAATAAAAATCAATAATTCAAAAAATACAAAACAATACTAAAATTAATAGCCTAAAAACAAGCTATACTATATATCACACCCAGAGATTCACCCAACCTAGCCATCTTATAATTTAAGTAAATAAGAGATTACATGTACATTGTAGAGCTTTTCAAAATGTTCTAGAATGATCCAGAATGCTCAAGAAGAGTCTTGAACAATCTGGAAGGTTCTGGAAGATTCCAGATGGCTCAAGAAGATTCTAGAGAATTTTTGAGTTCTCTAGAAGATTCTAAAATTGTGTAGAAGTGTGTGGAGTCTTGTAAAATACTCTGGAATGTTCTAGAAGCTTATGGAAGAAGGAAGAAGTAGGGTCTAAAAAGAAGTATTTCAAAAAAATTCCAAGAAAGGCGACCACCAAGCCAGGCCTTAATCTGACCAAACAATTTTTCTCCCTCTCTCTCCGTGTCTCAGTTTCATTTCTCAAAGGACCAGCAGCATTACTTCAAGGACTGTGCACAATCGATGACACTCTGATTTCCTAGGCCGGAACAGCCAACACCGTATTTTCCTTCTCCCTCTATCGCCTCTCTTCTCATTCTCCTCGATCGTCTCTTTTCTTATTTTGCAGAAAATGAGAAATCATAAGACAAAATACGAAGAAGAGTAGTGGGTATCGGGGGTTTTTCATCACCTCCCTTCTCCTTCTTCCTCCATCGCCTCTCTTCTCATTTCGTACAATAAGAGAAATCATAAAACAAAATACAAACAAAAGCAGTGATATCTGTTCTCATTTCGCAGAAAATGAGAAATGGTAAAATAAAATACGAAGCAGTAAAAATCATAAAAAGACATACATACCATGGAATGAACATAAAAATGGCAAGGCAGACAGAGACCAGAATTCATGCAATGGGGATGAACCTGAGAATTCTCATTTATCTAGTAGAAATGAGAACACAGAAATCAAAATGGTTGCTTCTATTATCCAGAGGTCTCACAAATAACATTTAAACTCTAAGTAATATATCAAAACGGTAACAGATATGTGATAAAAATAGTAAGAAACCTTTAATTTCAAATATATCTTTTTTTTTTAAATAAAAAATTTTCAAATATTGTGAACCGCCGTTCACTGTTTGCAGTTTTATACGATTCATTGTAGTTTTTTGCAGTTCACAACGGTTTTTTACAGTATTTAGCATAGGATTTGGTTTTTTCTTATATTTAATTTTATCAAGTGCAATCCACTGATTTTGGAGGGAACAATTAATTAATGAAAAGAAAATCAACTCGTGGAATATTCCCTTCCACTGTCTCACTCAATTTTGGTCTAATCCAGCTGAAACAAACAAAATCTCCAGATTCTAAAATCATGATTTGGACACTAATATTTTTGTTCTAGAGGGAACACTGAGTAATTTGTTTTCAAAATACCGGTTTTACCCGTATATCTTTGGTGTTGCCATGGAAAGAATGGGAAAAGAACTTGGTGCTGTGATGGAATAGATGGGAAAACAACTAAGGCATTACCATTTTCCTCATCTTTCTCTCTTCCATCGATGGGAAATGGATGAAAAAAAAAATAGTGGAGTGAAGAGAGAACGAAAGGAAAGGAAGGAAGGGGAAGAGACCAAATTGAAAGAAGTATTTAAAAAAAAATTCCAAGAAAGGCAACCACCAAGCTAGGCCCTAATCTGACCAGGCAGTTTTTCTCCCTCTCTTTCCGTCTCTCAGTTTCATTTCTCAGAGGTCCGGTAGCATTACTTGAAGGATGGTGCACAAACGATGACACTGTGATGTCCTAGGCTGGACCACATCGTCTTTTCCTTCTCCCTCCATCACTTCTCTTCTCCTTCTCCTCGATCGTCTCTCTTCTCATTTTGCAGAAAATGAGAAATCATAAAACAAAATACGAAGAAGAACAGTGGGTATCAGGGGTTTTTTCATCACCTCTCTTCTCCTTCTTCCTCCATCGCATCTCTTCTCATTTCGCAGAATACGAGAAATCATAAAACAAAATACAAACAAAAGCAGTGATATCTGTTCTCATTTTGCAGAAAATGAGAAATGGTAAAATAAAATACAAAGTAGTAAAAATCATAAAAAGACATATATACCGTGGAATGAAAATAAAAATGGCAAGGCAGAAGAGACCAGAAGTAATGCAATGGGGATGAACCTGAGAATTGTCATTTCACTAGTAGAAATGAGAACACAGAAATCGAAATGGTTGCTTCTATTATCCAGAGGTCTCATCTTCTCTTTTAACCGAGAGGTCCCAGTTCTTACGCTGTATCACTCCTTTCTTCCTTTCTGTTATTCTCTAGTAGTCTAGGCCTATGTCTGTAGTACTCTAAAATGGTCGTAATATAGGAGAGCAAAACACGTGTGGAAACCGACTCGCGGGAGTGTTTTTTTTTTAAATATGTTTTTTATTCTATATTTTTAAAATCTGATATCATTTTTTTTTTAAAATTAGGCTGATCTTTCTTGGCTGGCTTATTCTGCGGGGCATGGCTTATGGGGGTTTCGACTTCCTTTCTCTGGTGCGGATGCAGACAGTGGTCTTGGCATCTTCTATCTCTCTCTTAGATAGTCCGCCCCTGATAACATTGGCACAAACAGTGACACTCTGATTTCCTATACCGGACCGGCCGACACTATCTTTTCCTTCTCCCTACATCGCCTCTCTTCTTTTTCTCCCTTCATCGCCTCTCTTCTCATTTCGTAGAATATGACAGATCATAAAACAAAATACGAAGAAGAGCACTGATATCTCTTCTCATTTCACAGAAAATGAGAAATCATAAAACAAAATACGAAAAGATATAAACTCTAAGTAATATATCAAAATGGTAAAAGATATGTGATAAAAATAGTAAGAAACCTTTAATTTCAAATATATCTTTTTTTTAAATAAAAAATTTTTAAATATTGTGAACCGCCGTTCACTGTTTGCAGTTTTATAGGATTCACTGCAGTTTTTTGCAGTTCACAACGGTTTTTTACGGTATTTAGCATAGGATTTGGTTTTTTCTTATATTTAATTTTATCAAGTGCAATCCACTGATTTTGGAGGGAACAATTAATTAATGAAAAGAAAATCAACTCGTTGAATATTCACTTCCACTGTCTCACTCAATTTCGGTCTAATCCAGCTGAAACAAACAAAATCTCCAGATTCTAAAATCATGATTTGGACACTAATATTTTTGTTCTAGAGGGAACACTGAGTAATTTTTTTTCAAAATACCGATTTTACCCGTATATCTCTGGTGTTGCCATGGAAGGAATGGGAAAAGAACTTGGTGCTGTGATGGAATAGATGGGAAAACAACTAAGGCATTGCCATTTTCCTCATCTTCCTCTCTTCCATCGATGGGAAATGGATGAAAAAAAATAGTGGAGTGAAGAGAGAACGAAAGGAAAGGAAGGAAGGGGAAGAGACCAAATTGAAAGAAGTATTTAAAAAAAAATTCCAAGAAAGGCAACCACCAAGCCAGGCCCTAATCTGACCAGGCAGTTTTTCTCCCTCTCTCTCCGTCTCTCAGTTTCATTTTTCAGAGGTCCGGCAGCATTACTTGAAGGACAGTGCACAAACGATGACACAAGGCCTTAGTTGTTTTCCCATCTATTCCATCACAGCACCAACTTCCTTTCCCATTCCTTCCATGGCAGCACCAGAGATATACGGGTAAAACCGGTATTTTGAAAAAAACTTACTCAGTGTTCCCTCTAGAACAAAAATATTAGTGTCCAAATCATGATTTTAGAATCTGGGGATTTTGTTTGTTTCAGCTGGATTAGACTGAAATTGAGTGAGACAGTGGAAGTGAATATTCCACGAGTTGATTTTTTTTCATTAATTAATTGTTCCGTCCAAAATCAGTGGATTATACTTGCTTAAATTAAATAGAAGAAAAAACCAAATCCTATGCTAAATACCGTAAAAAGCCGTTGTGAACTGCAAAAAAAACCAATGAACCATATAAAACCGCAAACAGTGAACCGCGGTTCACAATATTTGAAAATTTTTTATTTTAAAAAATAGATATATTTGAAATTTAAAGGTTTCTTACTATTTTTATCACATATATTTCACCTTTTTAATATATTACTTAGAGTTTGAATATTATTTGTGATATTTATATTAATATTACTTAGAGTTTGAATGTCATTTGTAATATTTATATTAATATTACTCATATTAATGTTATATACAATATTCATATTAAATTATTACTTGATCGGCTTTTACCGGCTTAACGGCAGTTGAACTCGGTTGAATCCAGTTGAACCTGGTTGAATCCGGTTGAACCCAGTTGAATCCGATTGAACCTAAAATGCCTCCAAAACGGTTCGTTAGCTAGTTCGGCTCAGTAACATTGGCACAAACAGTGACACTCTTATTTCTTATGCTGGACCAGCCAACTCCATCTTTTCCTTCTCCCTCCACCGCCTCTCTTCTCCTTCTCCCTTCATCGTCTTTCTTCTCACTTACAGAATATGAGAAATCATAAAGCAAAATACGAAGAAGAGCACTGATATCTCTTCTCATTTCGCAGAAAA
This sequence comes from Chimonanthus salicifolius, assembly GCA_013350335.1. NCBI lineage: Eukaryota > Viridiplantae > Streptophyta > Magnoliopsida > Laurales > Calycanthaceae > Chimonanthus > Chimonanthus salicifolius. The sequence continues at coordinate 39,240,318 of CM023538.1, forward strand.
TGAGAAATCATAAAACAAAATACGAAAAGGAGCAGTGGGTATCAAATTCAGTTAGTAATGCAAAGAAGAGAAATGGGTAAAAATCATAAAAAGAAAGACATACCGTGGAAAGAACATCAAGATGGCAACGAAGACGGAGACCAGAAGTATTGCAATGAAGATGGACCTGAAAATTCCCATTTCAGTAGTGGAAATGAGAGCGCAGAAATCGAAATAGATGTTTTCTGGTAATGCAATGATGATGGTCCTGAAAATTCCCATTTCACTAGTAGAAATGAGAGCACAAAAATCGAAATGGAAGCTTCTCGTTACCCAGAGGTCTCAATGTCGTCTTTTAACCCAGAGGTCCGAGTTCTTACACTGAATGTCACTTCTTTCTGTTAAAAGTAGTCTAGGCCTAGGTCAGTAGTAGTCTAAATGGGTGGTACGACATGAGAGTGAAACATGCCACCCTCCCTCCCGAGGAGAAGACGCCGCAAATGAAGAGAGATACAGAAGAGCCGAGACCACGCGTTTGCATCCGCATTAGAGAAAGGAAGCCGAAAACGCCAGAAGCCATGCCCCAGAGAATAAGCAGGCCAAGAAAGACCAGCCTAATTGTAAAAAAAATAAAATAAAATGATATCAGATTTTAAAAATATAGAAAAAAAAAAACATATTTAAAAGAAAAAAACTCCCGTGAATAGGGTTCCAAAGGGGTTTCGCTCTCCTGTACTACCACATTTTAGACTACTACAGACATAGGCCTAGACTACTAGAGAATAACAGAAAGGAAGAAAGGAGTGATACAGTGTAAGTGTAACACCCCGCCCTTTTCACTCTAATTTTAGAGTTTATTTTTTTATTTTTTAAATATAATAATCATGTGATCGGGGCGGAGTGTCACGACGCGAGTTAAGTTCGGATCTCTATATCCGACCCTTAACTGGCCAAGCCCATGTGCGTATGAACTAAGTCCATAAAACTGATCCGCACATGGTACAAATACAACTTGCGAATTAACTTAGTCTTAAACTAACTGAGGTTATAATAGATCCTAAGACTAATCCATTTTTAACTTAAGATAGCAAAGTACAAGATTTATTTTCCAAAATTACCAAATAACCTTAGTCTACCATTCATTCCAAACCATCCAAAATAAAGCAAACCATAGCATCTACCTAACTACTTATTACATGCCAACACATCTAATTACCAAATTACATTGTCCGAATAAATCCAATAACAAGTCCATAAATAGTCCATTCAAAGTTCATTCCAAATCATTCTTCCCGCTCAAGTTTCCTTGCTTGGTCCCCTTCTCGATCCTCAATCTTTGACTTTCCTGCGTCATCCACTAAGGATATAGATAGGGCGTTAGATCAACGCGCCCAGTAGTGTTTCCGAATAGGGCTACCACATGGTTAGTCGAAAACATGCAAATAATATAATAATAATACAAGTGTGACAAAATTCCATAAAAACATGCTATGTATGAAATGAACATGTAATGAGTCCCACCCATCACCATTCAACATAGCCATCACTTGACGGGATTCTCATCGTCAAGGTAACCCACAGTGGTCTTTCGGACGCCCCGACGGAGTGTGGCCTCCGGATTCCTCCTGATGGGATTCTCATCATCAGGGTACCCCACAGTGGTCTTTTGGACGCCCCGACGGAGTGTGGCCTCCGGTTACAACGCCATTATCCCATACGATGCATGAGATGTCTATGCAAACATTACATTTAGAAATATAACTTTACATTCACGAAAACTTATCAAAATCAACTTAAAACAGTAAATAGGAGTGTGGTTACAATAAAGGTAGGAAACCTACTCAATGTTACTTAGTTTGACCCTTCTTTTGAGCCGTCTCCCGTTTACGACTAGTACACCGTTCAAGCAATCCTGATACCTTATTTACATAGTAGCAAGTCAAGATACTAATCATGTGATTCCCATTTACATCTAAGACCCACCACATCATGTGGGGTTCAGCCATGCCCATGGCCGAACATCACTAACTTAGGACTTAACCTTTTAAAACTACCGATCCATTCCATGTAATGGATCCACACCAAAACCTATTGTCATGATCCATGATCTTTACATTTGAAACCTTCTAATTTAATACAAACCTTCCACACAAAATACTCCATATGAAGTGGTCCATTTTACCCATACCATGATCCATGGGGTTCGGCCCTATACATGGCCGAACCCTATGGTTCACTTGGTCCAATAATCACCATGATTACTCATGGTTTTAACATGCTAATTCAACCATTAATAATACATGGTTCAGCCGCATATTAATCAACCAAAAACAGAAACCAAACATTCCATTAATTGCCATAAGAACACCATAACTTTATATGGTTTTTATCTCACAAAACCATTAAATACTTTCATGGAAATGTCATACCATTTCATGGAGTTCGGCCAACCCAATTGGCTGAACCTCATGGCCTATGGTTTAAATCCATTTTTGTCAAATAAATATCTTTATTTAAAACACATAAGCTCTCCACAATTGATATGATTTCCATCTCCTTGAAAGCCATACCAAACAATCAAATACTTACATGGGGTTCGGCCATCCAAGGTGGCGGAACCCTATGTCCATGTTTTGGTCCTCATTTAGACATATGGTAACAGTATAATGTTACCATGTTTTTACCCTTCAAAACCATCCAAATAAGTCCATCACTTTGTATGATTTCCATTTTGTAAAACTCAATCCAAATAACCATATTACTTCATGGGATTCGGCCATTCAAGATGGCCGATCCCAATGGTCCATTTCATCAATTTAAATCTATGATTTGGACCCATGATACCTTCAGTCCTTATGTCATTCAAATCCATGTTTTTAACCCTCTTTAAAACATGCATTTGAGTCTTAAAGAAACATTAAAAACAGTCCACAAAATTCATAGTTTCTATGTTTCAAAAACATCAAAAACAACCAATCTTTTCCATGGGGTTCGGCCATCCAATGGGGCCGAACCCTATGGTCCATATTTAATCATTTTAAACATCATAATCCTAGATCTAAACCATTGATGGATCTGGCCATACAATGGCCAGATCTCATTTTCTTAACCAATCTATTAAACAAGGGTTCAAAATGCACTTACTAATACCACGTCTCCTTCAGTTCTTTTGACTCCTTCTTTGACCCTTTATTTCCTTGACCTCTCCTTCGCTCTTACTGTTCTTTGGACTGAGACTGAGAGAGAGAGAGAGAGAGAGAGAGAGAGAGAGAGAGAGAGAGAGAGAGAGAGAGAGAGAGAGAGAGAGAATTTTGGCTTTGGATGGGAAACCTTGATGCCAACTCCTTTGCTCAATGTATGCTTTTGTCTTGGTGAAATAAATCAATCAAGGACTGATTTCATATCAATAACCAGCTGCTGTTCTTGATCTTAGAGAGATGATAACAGTCCAAGGAAGAGAGAGATAGAGAGAGTAAAATGAGAGCCCTTTGTTTAACCAAAACCAGCCCAAGGTTAACCTTGTGTAACTCACCTCACCTTAATCAAAGTTCTTTATGTTACTTGGGGGTTTCATCTATGAAATGAAACACCCCAAGCAACCAACGTCTCCCATGCAAAGTCTTGAGTAACCCCCACAAACCCCATTCATCTTCCATCTTGAAGTTTCAACCAAAATGTGAAACACCCATGAGCCCCAACAGCATGTATGGGTTTGAAATCTAGAACCACCATTCCCCATTTACTTACCCCTTGTGGGGGTTTCATCCATGAGATGAAACTCCCCCCATCCAACGGTTTTGTATTGTATTTGAGTACCAAACCATTCAGCTCCCTTTGACCCTCTTTAACGTCCATGTGAGAGTTTCATTTTTCAAATAAAACTCCCCCCCTTCAAGTGTGAACACATCTTGTAACTCCATAAAACGGTACCTTCCATTTATTTCCTATCTTGGGGTTTCATGCATGGGATGCCCACCCATGCATCCAACGTGTGGACCATCTTATTTGAATATGAAAAACAGCCCTTCAACTTCATATTCCACTCATTTATAATTTAAAACAACTCACTTACTCATAACTTATTTCAAATCAACTCACTCACTTATAATTTATTTCCAACCAACTCACTTATTTAACTCAACTATTACTTCCATTTTCAAAATCCAATCAGCCCCAACTTAATCAAGCTTGGACTCATTTGATGGTCAACCAAGTCAAACCGGCCCATTGGGTCCAATTTGGCAATTTTGACCCATTTGACCCAATTACAAACCTTGACCCGTTTGAGTACTTCTCATCTATTTATTTGTCTTGTAAACATAACTACCAACATTGGGTCTTAATTGGACCATGGACCCATTTAAATTCAACTCAAATATATCACAATGGCAATTCCGTAAATATGAATAAATTCATATAAATTGATAACTTTGAAATTCCAGGGTGTTACAGTAAGAACCTGGACATCTGGGTTAAAAGAGAAGCTGAGACCTCTGGATAATAGAAGCATTCATTTTGGATTTCTGTGTTCTCATTTCTACTAGTGAAATGAGAATTCTCAGGTTCATCCCCATTGCACTACTTCTGGTCTCTGTCTGCCTTGCCATTTTCAAGTTCATTCCACAGTATGTATGTCTTTTTATGATTTTTACTACTTCGTATTTTATTTTACCATTTCTCATTTTCTGCGAAATGAGAACAAATATCACTGCTTTTGTTTATATTTTGTTTTATGATTTCTCGTATTCTGCAAAATGAAAAGAGAGACGATGGAGGAAGAAGGAGAAGAGAGGTAATGAAAAACCTCCGATACCGACTGCTATTCTTCGTATTTTGTTTTATGATTTCTCATTTTCTGCAAAATGAGAAGAGAGACAATCGAGGAGAAGGAGAAGAGAGGCGATGGAGGGAGAAAGAAAAGACGGTGTTGGCTAGTCTGGCCTAGGAAATTAGAGTGTCATCGTTTGTGCACCGTCCTTGAAGTAATGCTGCCCGACCTCTGAGAAATGGAACTGAGAGACGGAGAGAGAGGGAGAAAAACTGCCTGGTCAGATTAGGGCCTGACTTGGTGGTCCCCTTCCTTCTCATTTTACTAGTAGAAATGAGAACACAGAAATCGAAATAGATGCTTCTATTATCCAGAGGTCTCAGCTTCTCTTTTAACCCAGAGGTCCCAGTTCTTACACTGTATCACTCCTTTCTTCTTTTCCATTATTCTCTAGTAGTCCAGGCCTATGTCTGAAGTAGTCTAAAATGGTCGTACTACAGGAAAGAGAAACACGTGTGAAAACCGTCTCGCCAGATTTTTTTTTTTAAATATGTTTTTTATTCTATATTTTTAAAATCTGATATCATTTTATTTTATTTTTTTTACAATTAAGCTGGTCTTTCTTGGCCGGCTTATTCTCCGGGGCATGGCTTCTGGTGTTTTCGGCGTCCTTTCTCTAGTGTGGATGCAGACGCGTGATCTCGGCATCTTCTGTATCTCTCTTCATTTGCGGCGCCTTCTCCTCGGGTGGGAGGGTGACAGGTTTCTACACATGTTTCGCTCTCATGCCGTACCACCCTTTTAGACTACTACAGACCCAGGCCTAACATAGTTTACAAATTTTAGCACACCAAGAATCATCTAGAAGCTTTTTAGACCCTACTTCTTCCTTCTTCCATAAGCTTTTAGAACATTCCAGAGTGTTCTACAAGACTCCACACACTTCTACACAATTTTAAAATCTTCTAGAGAACTCCAAAATTCTCTAAAATCTTCTTGAACGATCTAGAATCTTCCGGAACCTTCTAGATTGTTCTTGACTCTTCTTCAGCATTTTGGATCATTCTAGAACATTTTGAAAAGCTCTATAATGTACATGTAATCTCTTATTTACATAAATTATAAGATAGCTAGGTTGGGTGAATCTCTGGGTGTGATATACAATATAGTTTGTTTTTAGGTTATTAATTTTAGCATTGTTTTGTATTTTTTAAATTATCGATTTTTGTTTTGGATTTCATTTAAAGTAGTTCCAAATTATGTCTTTGAGGAATGAGATTACTTTTTTAACATGTTTTTCTGTTTGGTTTATAAAATTATTTACGATGAGGTTATGAGGTCATTTAAAGTACAGAGTATCTGTGTAAAGGCATAATCTCTGGAAATACTGATTTCTACATCTTTGGGGTTGTCTGTCTGGTGGTCACAACGGGAATGAGGTGGTGCAGTAATTGTGATCCGAACTTCATACTCATTGGGTTTGGGATAAGAAGGCCAACAACAAATTGCTTAAATCTGCTGATCCAAGATTGCAAGATTTTGAAGTAGAGAAAATGGAGAGAATGCGCATTGTTGGGCTCTCGTGTGTGCTTCCAAGTGCCTCCAAAAGGCCAATAATGAGGGATGTTATACATGTATTAAAAGGAAAACCCTATCTCCCTGAGCTACCCTGTACAAAACCTTCATTCAGACTACGATTTGCCAAGGAATACTAAAGATGGATTGGCATCAACTGAATCATCACCTGTTGAATATGATTTGGCATCACCTTACATAAGGGAGATCATAAGGACGCTAATACCAGAAGGCCCTATCCCTACTCCATTAACAAACTACAATCTGGAATTCTGAGGATGGATCGATATCACCTTGCATGGAGCCATTAGAATCAGTAAGTTCTGCTGGATATGAATCAGCATCTAAAATCACTTACAGAAGGAAGAGCAACAAACACACCGTGTCAGATTCAATGGTAGCTACTTCAATATGTAATGGTATGATACAATACAAATTGATTTCTTGTACTATGTTATAGAACTATTGATCAATCAGATAAAGTCATCAAGCCCACAACTGTTCCTTTATACCTGCTACAGCCAATTGAATTAGATGCTTCAACATTTGGAATCGCACTACCCCATTACTAGCACAATACATTTCTTTCTGATATCCAGTTTGGTTTTACTAAAATTCTCTTGGAGTTTCTATGGAGTATCCATTTGAAGCATGTTGGGAATCTTCTCTGACATTCTCACTGTAATATCTATTGGGGTATTGATAAAAATATTCTTTGTGGGGATTTTCTCCATGATTACCATTAGGATTATGCTAAAACTCTATAGGAAATTCGATTGAATATCCAACAGGATTTTGCTGATGTTGAATTAGGTTCTCTCTATAAAACCTAAACCCATTCAAATTCTGTTGAGCTTCTGGTGGGTGCCGTCCTTAAGATGGACCACTCCTCCTGTACCCAGTCACTCAGTTGTCATGTGTGGACACACGTTCTTCATCAGAAATCTATATTTGTTTATTTAATTATGTCAGTGTGTTTCATCAGAACCTCACCCCTATTTTTACTAAAAGCTTTGGGAATTAATGGCTAAAATGATACCACATGCCAATCATCCAATGGATGTGGAGAATTCTAGAAACTCCTAACATATTCTACAAATTTCTACACACCAAGAATCATCTAAAAGCTTTTTAGACCCTACTTCTTCCTTCTTCCATAAGCTTTTACAATATTCCAGAGTGTTTTACAAGACTCCACACACTTCTACACAATTCTATAATCTTCTAGAGAACTCCAAAATTCTCTAGAGTTTTCTTGAACCATCCGGAATCTTTTGGAACCTTCCAGAATGTTCCAGACTCTTCTTGAGCATTTCGGATCATTCTAAAACATTCCGAAAAGCTCTACAATGTACAAAAAGTTGTACATTGAAGAAAGAATTATTAACTATATAATTTTGACCATTTTCACTTGCACGAAGCACTTCCTACTAGTCTATCTAAAAAGATAGTGTGCAAGAAATTGAATTTAGATGTCAACATCTGAATTGGTTACAATTTACAGTTAGTTGGTTGTACAATTTGCTCTTTTTTGCCAGCTTAATTGTGTCATGTTACCATGTCAATCCTAACACCCCGGGCCCACCCCACTTTACATGTTTGATATAATTTGGATATTTAATTTCAATTTTTATTTTGCTTATTTTTTTGGCTGTTTCCAAATCCATCCTTTATGTTATTTGCAGCAGTATGTAGATCGATGGGGACAGAGAAGTGCTGGAGAGAACAGTCTAGGTAAATTTAGTCATGTCCTTAAATAGGGTCCATTTAGACAATGTATGTGGCACTTTTCATAATCTTAGCATAGGTTTGTAGTAGTCTAAAAGGGTGGTACGGCATGAGAGCGAAACATGTGTACAAACCTGTCACCCTCCCCCTAGAGGAGTAGGTGCCGCAAATGAAGAGAGATACAGAAGATGTCGAGACCACACATCTGCATCCGCACCAGAGAAAGGAAGCCGAAAACACCAGAAGCCATGCCCCAGAGAATAAGCCGGCCAAGAAAGACCAGCCTAATTGTAAAAAAAATAAAATAAAATGATATCATATTTAAAAATATAGAATAAAAAACATATTTTTTAAAAAAAAACACTCCCACGAGTCGGTTTCCACACGTGTTTCACTCTCCTATAGTACGACCATTTTAGACTATTACAGACATAGGCCTAGACTACTAGAGAATAACAGAAAGGAAGAAAGGAGTGATACATTGTAAGAACTCGAACCTCTGGGTTAAAAGAGAAGCTGAGACCTCTGGCTAATAGAAGCATCCATTTCGATTTCTGTGTTCTCATTTGTACTAGTGAAATCAGAATTCTCAGGTTCATCCCCATTGCATTACTTCTGGTCTCTGTCTGCCTTGTCATTTTGAAGTTCATTACACAGTATGTATGTCTTTTAATTATTTTTACTGCTTCGTATTTTATTTTACCATTTCTCATTTTCTGCGAAATGAGAACAGATATCACTGCTTTTGTTTGTATTTTGTTTTATGATTTCTCGTACTCTGCGAAATGAGAAGAGAGGCGATGGAGGAAGAGGGAGAAGAGAGGTGATGAAAAACCTCCGATACCCACTGCTCTTCTTCGTTTTTTGTTTTATGATTTCTCATTTTCTACAAAATGAGAAGAGAGACGATCGAGGAGAAGGAGAAGAGAGGCAATGCAGGGAGAAGGAAAAGACGGTGTTGGCTGGTCTGGCCTAGGAAATCACAGTGTCACCGTTTGTGCACTGTCCTTGAAGTAATGCTACCGGACCTCTGAGAAATGAAACTGTAAGACGGAGAGAGAGGGAGAAAAACTGCTTGGTCAGATTAGGGCCTGGCTTGGTGGTCTCCTTTCTTAGAATTTTTTTTGAAATAGTTCTTTCAATTTGGTCTCTTCCCCTTCCTTCATTTCCTTCTGTTCTCTTTTCACTCCACTTTTTTTTCTTCATCCATTTCCCATCGATAGAAGAGAGGAAGATGAGGAAAATGGCAATGCCTTAGTTGTTTTCCCAACTATTCCATCACAGGGCCAAGTTCTTTTCCCATTCCTTCCATGGTAGCACCAGAGATATACGGGTAAAACCTGTATTTTGAAAAAAATTACTCAATGTTCCCTCTACAACAAAAATATTACTGTCCAAATCATGATTTTAGAATCTGGGGATTTTGTTTGTTTCAGCTGGATTAGACCGAAATTGAGTGAGACAGTGGAAGTAAATATTCCACAAGTTGATTTTTTTTTCATTAAAGAATTGTTCCCTCCAAAATCAGTGGATTACACTTGCTTAAATTAAATAGAAGAAAAAACCAAATCCTACACTAAATACTGTAAAAAACCATTGTAATCCGTAAAAAACCGCAATGAACCCTATAAAATCGCAAACAGTGAACCACGTAATATTTGAAAATTTTTTATTTTAAAAAAAATAGATATATTTGAAATTTAAAGGTTTCTTACTATTTTTATCATATATCTTTCACCGTTTTGATATATTACTTAGAGTTTCAATGTTATTTGTGATATTTATTATTAATATTACTTAGAGTTTGAATGTCATTTGTAATATTTATATTAATATTACTCATATTAATATTATATACAATATTTATATTAAATTATTACTTGACCGGTTTTAACCGCAGTTGAACCCGGTTGAATCGGGATGAACCCAATTGAATCCTGTTGAATTCGGTTGAACCTAAATGCCTCGAAAATGGTTCGTTAGATAGTTCGGCCCTGATAACATTGGCACAAACGGTGACACTCTAATTTCCTATGCCAGACCAGCCAACACCATATTTTCCTTCTCCCTCCAACGCCTCTCTTCTCCTTCTCCCTTCATCGCCTCTCTTCTCATTTCGCAGAATATGAGAAATCATAAAACAAAATACGAAGAAGGGCACTGTTAGTCTCTTCTCATTTTGCAGAAAATGAGAAATCATAAAACAAAATACGAAGAAGTGTAGTGATATATCTTCTCATTTCGCAGAAATTGAAAAATTATAAAACAAAATACGAAAAGGAGCAATGGGTATCACATTCAGTTAGTAATGCAAAGAAGAGCAATGGGTAAAAATCATAAAAGGAAAGACATACCGTGGAATAAATATCAAAATGGCAACAAAGACGGAGACCAGAAGTATTGCAATGAAGATGGACCAGAAGTATTACGGTATTTAGCGTAGGATTTGGACAGACAACCCCAAAGATGTAGAAATCAATATTTCCAGAGATTATGCCTTTACACAGATACTCTGTACTCATATATCTCGCGGTTCCATCATAACCTCATCATAAATGATTTTATAAACTAAACAGAAAAACATGTTAAAAAAGTAATCTCATTCCTCAAAGACATAATTTGGAACTACTTTAAATGAAATACAAAATAAAAATCAATAATTCAAAAAATACAAAACAATACTAAAACTAATAACCTAAAAACAAGCGATAGTATATATCACACCCAGAGATTCACCCAACCTATCCATCTTATAATTTATGCAAATAAGAGATTACATGTACATTGTAGAGCTTTTCAAAATGTTCTAGAATGATCCAGAATGCTCAAGAAGAGTCTGGAACAATTCGGAAGGTTCTGGAAGATTCTGGACGGTTCAAGAAGATTCTAGAGAATTTTGGAGTTCTCTAGAAGATTCTAAAATTGTGTAGAAGTGTGTGGAGTCTTGTAGAAAAGTCTGGAATGTTCTAGAAGCTTATGGAAGAAGGAAGAAGTAGGGTCTAAAGGCTTCTAGATGATTCTTGGTGTGTAGAAATTTGTAAAATATGTTAGGAGTTTCTAGAATTCTTCACAGCACTAGCCTTGAAGTTGAAGGAGATTCTTGTGTCTTGATGAATTTATCATAGTTGTCATCTCCCTTAGAAAGGTGCCTCTAAAATACTTCTCTTTGTTAAAATTTTTAACAGCTATAGTCTTACTAGAGGTGAGTGCACCTCTGTACATAGTCCCAGTAGACCCTCCTCCTAGACATTTACTAGAATGGAATCTCTGTGTTGCAGATCTTATCTCAGAGAGAGATAACTTTGAAGGATTTTCTTCACATGGTTCTCAACAATATGTTGAAATTCCCCCTTTCTCCTTTCAATTATCTTCTTCCTTATCCGATTCCATGTAGCTGCCACCACTGCTATGGAGAAGTTGAATGTTGCTACCCAAATGCCATGTATTAGCCCTATTCCTCTTGTATTCCTTCCTTGAGGCCAATATCACTTGTCCCATTATTGTTGTTGCTATTGGCAACACTATTATCAGAAAAGTCCACGAAGTCAAAGGTGTTGAAGCTCCATTGCTGAATGAGGTGAAGCGCCATTCCCTATCCATTCAAAGAGAAACTGATGAGCACAGGAAAAAGACTAATTTACCCTTCTATTTGGACTAGTTAGCCCATTGTTTTGTGTGTTTTTGCTTCCCGTCACCCAGAGGTTTTTTGCGTCGTCTTCTAACCCAGAGGTCCGAGTTCTTTCACTGAGTATCACTTCTTTCTGTTAGTCTCTAGTAGTCTACGCCTAGGTCTGTAGTAGTCTAAAAGGGTGGTACGACATGAGAGCGAAACATGTGTAGAAACCTACGACCCTCCCTCCCGAGGACAGGTGATATTGGCCTCATGGAAGGAATACAAAAACCCATGAAGAAATCCACATGTGTGAAGACTATTTTCATCATCTCAAGATACATGATGAGGAAATTCGAAATTTACAAGCCAGTATAAGAAGAATTTTGAATTTAACAAGTGAATTAAGGAAAAAGAAACAAAATAAGAAGGGGAGAAAAAGAAAGAAGGTTTTTGATACCTTCAGTATTTTTGCCATAAAGTTTGACTCCAATGTCCGATTGCTTTGATGCTTCTTGGGTTGAAAAGAATACTTTAAGGGCTACAACTTTGTAGTTTATGACTTGTCTTGATTCGGATGTTAACTAGGTCAAACTAAGATGAAAAGTGGCACATGTGTATGAAATGGGATTTTGCACCCACTTTCCTTACACGAATTTTACTATTTTTTGGGTAATTGGATATGTATTTCCATTGTTTGTTATAGTAGAAGATCCGAATTAGGAAACAAGTTAGATAAATAATCAACAATCCCATCAATAAATAGAAAATACTTCACATTAAATTTAAATGACACTTTGGCTAATAAGTCAATCAATTAATTCCTGAAATCAATATTTTAAACAGTAACCGAAGGAAATCCTACAAGTTCAACAGGATTATGAAAAATACCACGTACATTGTCTAAATGGATTCTGTTTAAGGACATGACTAAATGTACCTAGACTGTTCTCTCCAGCACTTCTCCATCCCCATAAATCTACATAATGCTGCTGCAAATGACCGTAAAGAGGGGTGGGTCGGGGGTGTTAGGATTGACATGGTAACATGACACAATTAAGGTCGCAAAAAAGAGCAAATTGTACAACCAACTGACTGTAAATTATGACCAATTCAGATGCTGACATCTAAATTCAATTTCTTGCACACTATCTTTTTAGATAGACTCGCAGAAAGTGCTTCGTGCAAGTGAAAATGGTCAAAATTTTATAGTTAATAATTCTTTCTTCAATATACAAGTTTTTGTACATTGTAGAGCTTTTCGGAATGTTTTAGAATGATCCGGAATGCTCAAGAAGAGTCTGGAACAATCCGGAAGGTTCCAAAAGATTCTGGATGGTTCAAGAAAATTCTAGAGAATTTTGGAGTTCTCTAGAAGATTATAGAATTGTGTAGAAGTGTGCGGAGTCTTGTAGAACACTCTGGAGGGAGACGATCGAGGAGAAGGAGAATAGAGGCGATGGAGGGAGAAAGAAAAGACAGTGTTGGCTGGTCCGGCCTAGGAAATCAGAGTGTCATTGTTTGTGCACCATCCTTGAAGTGATGCTGCCGGACCTCTGAGAAATGAAACTCAGAGACGGAGAGAGAGGGAGAAAAACTGCCTCGTCAGATTAGGGCATGGGTTGGTGGTCTTCTTTCTTAGAATTTTTTTTGAAATACTTCTTTCAATTTGGTCTCTTCCCCTTCCTTCGTTTCCTTCTGTTCTCTCTTCACTCCACTTTTTTTTTTTCATCCATTTCCCATTGATGGAAGAGAGGAAGATGAGGAAAATGGCAATGCCTTAGTTGTTTTCCCATCTATTCCATCACAGCACCAAGTTCTTTTCCCATTCCTTCCATGGCAGCGCTAGAGATATACGGGTAAAATTGGTATTTTGAAAAGAAATTACTCAGTGTTCCCTCTAGAACAAAAATATTAGTGTCCAAATCATGATTTTAGAATCTGGGGATTTTGTTTGTTTCAGCTGTATAAGACCGAAATTGAGTGAGACAGTGGAAATGAATATTCCACGAGTTGATTTTATTTCATTAATTAATTGTTCCCTCCAAAATCAGTGGATTACACTTGCTTAAATTAAATAGAAGAAAAAACCAAATCCTACGATAAATATCGTAAAAAACCGTTGTGAACAGCAAAAAACTGCAATGAATCATATAAAACCGCAAGCAGTGAACTGCTGTTCACAATATTTGAAAAAAAATTATTTTAAAAAAATAGATATTTTTGAAATTTAAAAGTTTCTTACTATCTTTATCACATATCTTTCACTGTTTTGATATAATACTTAGTGTTTGAATGTTATTTGTGATATTTATATTAATATTACTTAGAGTTTGAATGTCATTTGTAATATTTATATTAATATTACTCATATTAATATTATATACAATATTTATATTAAATTATTACTTGATCGGTTCTTACCAGCTTCAACTGCAGTTGAATCCGGTTGAACCCGGTTGAATGAGGTTAAATCCGGTTGAACCTAAAATGCCTCGAAAATGGTTCGTTAGATAGTCCGACCCTGATAACATTGGCATGAACGGTGACACTCTGATTTCCTATGCCGAACCAGCCAACACCGTCTTTTCCTTCTCCCTCCATCGCCTCTCTTCTCCTTCTCCCTTCATCGCCTTTCTTCTCATTTCGCAGAATATGAGAAATCATAAAACAAAATACGAAGAAGAGCATTGTTAGACTCTTCTCATTTCGCAGAAAATGAGAAATCATAAAAAAAAATACGAAGAAGAGCAGTGATATATCTTCTCATTTCGCAAAAAATGTGAAATCATAAAACAAAATACGAAAAGGAGTAGTGGGTATCACATTCAGTTAGTAATGTAAAGAAGTGCAATGGGTAAAAATCATAAAAAGAAAGACATACCATGGAATGAACATCAAAATGGCAACGAAGAAAGAGACCAGAAGTATTGCAACGAAGATGGACCTGAAAATTCCATTTCAGTAGTAGAAATGAGAGTGCAGAAATCGAAATAGATTCTTTCTGGTAATGCAATGACGATGGACCTGAAAATTCTCATTTCACAAGTAGAAATGAGAGTGCAAAAAGCGAAATGGATGCTTCCCGTTACCCAGAGGTTTCAGCATCGTCTTTTAACCCAGAGGTCCGAGTTCTTACATTGAGTATCATTTTTTTCTGTTAGTCTCTAGGAGTCTAACCCTAGGTCTGTAGTAGTCTAAAAGGATGGTACAGCATGAAAGCGAAACACGTGTAGAAACTTGCCGCCCTCCCTCCTGAGGAGAAGGCGTTCCCATTGCACTAATAGAATGAGAGCTCAAAAATTGAAATGGATGCTTCCCGTTACCTAGAGGTTTCAGCGTCGTCTTTTAACCCAGAGGTCAGAGTTCTTACACTGAGTATCACTTCTTTCTGTTAGTCTCTAGTAGTCTGGGCCCAGGTTTGTAGTAGTCTAAAAGGGTGGTACGGCATGAGAGCGAAACATGTGTAGAAACCTACCACCCTCCCCCCCGAGGGGAAGGCGCTGCAAATGAAGAGAGATACAGAAGATGCCGAGACCACGCGTCTGCATCCGCACCAGAGAAAGGAAGCCGAAAACGCCAGAAGCCATGCCCCGGTGAATAAGCTGGCCAAGAAAGACCAGCCTAATTGTAAAAAAAATAAAATAAAATGATATCAGATTTTAAAAATATAGAATAGAAAACATATTTAAAAAAAAAAACCACTCCCCAGAGCCGGTGTCCACACGTGTTTCGATCTCCTGTATTACGACCATTTTAGACTACTACAAACATAGACCTAGACTACTAGAGAATAACAAAAATGAAGAAAGGAGTGATACAGTGTCAGAAATGTGACCTCTGGGTTAATAGAGAAGCTGAGACCTCTGGATAACAGAAGCATCCATTTCGATTGCATTACTTCTGGTCTCTGTCTACCTTGTCATTTTGAAGTTCATTCCACGATATGTATGTCTTTTTATGATTTTTACTGTTTCGCATTTTATTTTACCATTCTCCTTTTTTGCGAAATGAGAACAGATATCACTGCTTTTGTTTGTATTTTGTGTTATGATTTCTCGTATTCTGTGAAATGAGAAGAGAGGCGATGGTGGAAGAAGGAGAAGAGAGGTGATGAAAACCCCCGATACCCACTACTCTTCTTCGTATTTTGTATTATGATTTCTCATTTTCTGCAAAATGAGAAGAGAGATGATCGAGGAGAATGAGAAGAAAGGCGATGGAGGGAGAAGGACAAGACAGTGTTCGCTGATCCAGCCTAGGAAATCAGAGTGTTATCGTTTGTGCACCATCCTTGAAGTAATGTTGCCGAACCTCTGAAAAAACTGCCTGGTCAGATTAGGGCCTGGCTTGGTGGTCACCTTTCATGGAATTTTTTTTGAAATACTTCTTTCAATTTGGTCTCTTCCCCTTCCCTCGTTTCCTTCCGTTCTCTCTTCACTCCACTTTTTTTGTTCATCCATTTCCCATCGATGGAAGAGAGGAAGATGAGGAAAATGGCAATGCCTTAGTTGTTTTCCCATCATCTATTCCATCACAACACCAAGTTCTCTTCCCATTCCTTCCATGGCAACACCCGAGATATACGGGTAAAACCGGTATTTTGAAAAAAAATTACTCAGTGTTCCCTCTAGAACAAAAATATTAGTGCCTAAATCATGATTTTAGAATCTAGGGATTTTGTTTGTTTCAGCTGGATTAGACTGAAATTGAGTGAGAAAGTGGAAGTGAAATATTCCACAAGTTGTTTTTTTTTCATTAATTAATTGTTCCCTACAAAATCAGTGGATTACACTTACTTAAATTAAATATAAGAAAAAATCAAGTCCTACGCTAAATACCGTAAAAAACCGTTGTGAACTGCAAAAAACCACAAACAGTGAACCGCGGTTCACAATATTTGAAAATTTTTTATTTAAAAAAATAGGTATATTTGAAATTTAAAGGTTTCTTACTATATTATTTAGAGTTTGAATGTTATTTATGAAATTTATATTAATATTACTTAGAGTTCGAATGTCATTTGTAATATTTATATTAAATTATTACTTGACCGATTTTTACCGGCTTTAACTGCAGTTGAACCCGGTTGAATCCGGTTGAACACGGTTGAATCCAGTAGAATCCGGTTGAACCCAGTTGAATCCCGTTGAACCCAGTTGAATCTGGTTGAACCCGGTTGAACCTAAAATGCCTCAAAAATTGTTCGTTGGGTAGTCCGACCTTGATAACATTGGCACGAACGGTGACACTCTGATTTCCTATGCCGGACCAGCCACCACCGTCTTTTCCTTCGCCCTCCATCGCCTCTCTTCTCCTTCTCCCTTCATTGCCTCTCTTCTCATTTCGCAGAATATGAGAAATCATAAAATAAAATACAAAAAAGAGCACTGATATCTCTTCTCATTTCGCAGAAAATGAGAAATCATAAAACAAAATACGAAGAAGAGCAGTGACATATCTTCTCATTTCGCAGAAAAGGAAAAATCATAAAACAGAATACAAAAAGGAGCAGTGGGTATCACATTCAGTTAGTAATGCAAAGAAGAGCAATCGGTAAAAATCATAAAAAGAAAAACATACCGTGGAATGAACTTCAAAATGGCGATGAAGACGGAGACCAGAAGTATTGCAATGAAGATGGACCTGAAAATTCCCATTTAAGTAGTAGAAATGAGAGTGCAGAAATCGAAATAGATGCTTTCTGGTAATACAATGACGATGGACCGGAAAATTCCCATTTCATTAGTAGAAATGAGAGCACAAAAATCGAAACGGATGCTTCCCGTTACCTAGAGGTTTCATCATCGTCTTTTAACACAGAGGTCTCAGTTCTTACATTGAGTATCACTTCTTTCTATTAGTCTCTAGTAGTCTAGGCCTATGTCTGTAGTTGTCTAAAAGGGTGGTACGGCATGAGAGCGAAACATGTGTAGAAACCTACCACCCTCCCTCCTGAAGAGAAGGCACTGCAAATGAAGAAAGATACAGAAGATGCCGAGACCACGCGTCTGAATCCGCACCAGAGAAAGGAAGCCAAAAACGCCAGAAGCCATGCCCCGGAGAATAAGCCGGCCAAGAAAGACCAGCCTAATTGTAAAAAAAATAAAATAAAATGATATTAGATTTTAAAAATATAGAATAAAAAACATATTTAAAAAAAAAACTCCGATGAGTCGGTTTCCACACGTGTTTCGCTCTCCCGTAGTACGACCATTTTAGACTACTACAGACATAGGCCTAGACTACTAGAGAATAGCAGAAAGAAAAAAAGGAGTGATACACTGTAAGAACTGGGACCTCTGGGTTAAAAGAGAAGCTGAGACCTCTAGATAATAGAAGCATCCATTTTGATTTCTGTGTTCTCATTTCTACTAGTGAAATGAGAATTCTCAGGTTTATCTCCATTGCATTACTTCTGGTCTCTGTTTGCCTTGCCATTTTAAAGTTCATTCCACAGTATGTATGTCTTTTTATGATATTTACTGTTTCGTATTTTATTTTACCATTTCTCATTTTTTGCTAAATGAGCACAGATATCACTGATTTTGTTTGTATTTTGTTTTATGATTTCTCGTATTCTGCAAAATGAGACGAGAGGCAATGGCGGAAGAAGGAGAATAAAGGTGATGAAAAACCCCCAATACCCACTACTCTTCTTCGTATTTTGTTTTTTGATTTCTCATTTTCTGCACAATAAGAAGAGAGATGATCGAGGAGAAGGAGAAGAGAGGCGATGGAGAGAGATGGAAAATACGGTGTTGGCTGGTCTGGCCTAGGAAATCAGAGTGTCATTGCTTGTGCACCGTCCTTGAAATAATGCTGTCGGACCTCTGAGAAATAAAACTGAGTGACGGAGAGAGTGGGAGAAAAACTGCCTGGTCAGATTAGGGCCTGGCATGGTGGTCGCCTTTCTTGGAATTTTTTTTGAAGTACTTCTTTCAATTTGGTCTCTTCCCCTTCCTTCGTTTCCTTCCATTCTCTCTTCACTCCATTTTTTTTTTTCATCCATTTTCCATCGATGGAAGAGAGGAAGATGAGGAAAATGGCAATGCCTTAGTTGTTTTCTCATCTATTCCAGCACTAGAGATATATGGGTAAAACCGTTATTTTGAAAAAAAATTACTCAGTGTTCCCTCTAGAACAAAAATATTAGCGTCCAAATCATGATTTTAGAATCTGGGGATTTTGTTTCTTTCAACTGGATTAGGCCGAAATTGAGTGAGATAGTGGAAGTGAATATTCCACGAGTTGATTTTTTTTTCATTAATTAATTGTTCCTACCAAAATCAATGGATTACACTTGGTTAAATTAAATAGAAGAAAAAACCGTAAAAAATCCTATGCTAAATACCGTAAAAAATTGTTGTGAACTGCAAAAAACCGTAATGAACCATATAAAACCGCAAACAGTGAACCGCGGTTCACAATATTTGAAAATTTTTTATTTTAAAAAATAGATATATTTGAAATTTAAAGGTTTCTTACTATTTTTAATCACATATCTTTCACCGTTTTGATATATTACTTAGAGTTTTGAATGTTATTTGTGATATTTATATTAATATTACTTAAAGTTTGAATGTCATTTGTAATATTTATATTAATATTACTCATATTAATGTTATATACAATATTTATATTAAATTATTACTTGACCGGTTTTTACCGGGTTGAACCGCAGTTGAACCCGATTGAAACTGGTTGAACCTAAAATGCCTCGAAAACGGTTCGTTAGATAGTCCGGCCATGGTGACATTCGCACAAACGGTGACACTCTGATTTCCTATGCCGGACCAACCAACACCATCTTTTCCTTCTCCTTCCATCGCCTCTCTTCTCTCTTCTCATTTCGCAGAATATCAGAAATCATAAAACAAAATACGAAGAAGTGCACTGTTAGTCTCTTCTCATTTTGCAGAAAATGAGAAATCATAAAACAAAATACAAAGAAGAGTAGTGATATATCTTCTCATTTCGCAAAAAATGAGAAATCATAAAACAAAATACGAAGAGGAGCAATGGGTATCACATTCAGTTAGTAATGCAAAGAATAGCAATGGGTAAAAATCATAAAAAAAAAAAAGACATACCGTGGAATAAACATCCAAAATGTTAACAAAGACAGAGATCAGAAGTATTGCAATGAAGATGGACCAGAAGTATTATGGTATTTAGCGTAGGATTTGGACAGACAACCATAAAGATGTAGAAATCTGTATTTCCAGAGATTATGCATTTTACACAGATACTATGTACTCATATATCTCGCGGTTCCATCATAACCTCATCGTAAATGATTTTATAAACCAAACAGAAAAACATATTAAAAAAGTAATCTCATTCCTCAAAGACATAATTTGGAACTACTTTAAATGAAATCCAAAATAAAAATCAATAATTCAAAAAATACAAAACAATACTAAAATTAATAACCTAAAAACAAGCTATACTATATATCACACCCAAAGATTCACCCAACCTAGCCATCTTATAATTTATGTAAATAAGAGATTACATGTACATCGTAGAACTTTTCAAATTGTTCTAGAATGGTCCAGAATGCTCAAGAAGAGTCTGGAACAATCCGGAAGGTTCCGGAAGATTCCGGATGGTTCAAGAAGATTCTAGAGAATTTTGGAGTTCTTTAGAAGATTTTAAAATTGTGTAGAAGTGTGTGGAGTCTTGTAGAACAGTCTGGAATGTTCTAGAAGCTTATGGAAGAAGGAAGAAATAGGGTCTAAAAAACTTCTAGATGATTCTTGGTGTGTAGAAATTTGTAAAATATGTTAGGAGTTTCTAGAATTCTTCACAGTACCAGTCTTGAAGTTGAAAGAGATTCTTGTGTCTTGATGAATTTATCATAGTTGTCATCTCCCTTGGAAATGTGTCTATAAAATACATCTCTTTGTTAAAATTTTTAACGGCTATTGTCTTACTAAAGGTGAGTACACCTCTGTACATAGTCTCAGCAGACCCTTCTCCTAGACGTTTACTAGAATGGAATCTCTTTGTTGCATATCTGATCTAAGAGAGATATAACTTTGAAGGATTTTCTTCACATGGTTCTCAGCAATATGTGGAAATTCTCCCTTTTTCCTTTCAATTATCTTCTTCCTTATCCGATTCCATGGAGCTACCATCACTGCTATGGAGAAGCTGAATGTTGCTACGCCAATTCCATATATTAGCCCTATTCCTCTTGTATTCCTTTCTGGAGGCCAATATCACCTGTGCCATTATTGTTGTTGTTGCTATTGGCAACACTATTATCAGAAAAGTCCACGAAGTCAAAGGTCCTGAAGCTACATTGCTGAATGAGCTGAAGCGCCATTCCCTATCCATTCGAAGAGAAACTGATGAGCACAGGAAAATGACTATTTTACCCTTCTATTTGGACTAGTTAGCCCCTTTTTTATGTGTTTTTGGATATAATAAATGGGATTTTGGACGTTTTGCTGGATTTACAAGAAATATAAGATATGAGAATTCAAAAGTTAAATTTTGCAATTTATGGGCACAGGTTGACATTTTTAGAAAGCTGAAATTTTTAATAATTATTTTACCACAATTTTAGGGGTTTTATTCATAAAATAATTAATTTAAATCCGTTTATGAGAGTTTGGATTAATTTAGATATTTATAGAATTAATTGTAAGTGGTAAAATTATTTTTTAGATTTTTCATACTTTGAAAAGCCCAATTATTAATCCCATTAAGAAAAACCCATGAAGAAATCCACATGTGTGAAGACTATTTTCATTATCTCAAGATGCATAGTGAGGAAATTTGAAATTTACAAGCCAGTATAAGAAGAATTTTGAATGTGGTAAGTGAATTAAGGAAAAAGAAACAAAATAAGAAAGGGAGAAAAAGAAGGAAGGTTTATCATATCTTCAGTATTTTTGCCATAAAGTTTCACTCCAATGTCCGATTGCTTTGATTCTTTTTGGGTTGGAAAGAATACTTCAAGGGTTACAACTTTGTAGTTTACGACTTGTCCTGATTCGGAAGATAACTAAGTCAAAACTGAGATGCCAGGTGCTACACGTGTATAAAATGGGATTTTGCACCCACTTTCCTTACACGAATTTTACTATTTTTTGGGTGATTAGATATGTATTTCCATTGTTTGTTATAGTAGAAGATCTGAATTACAAAACAAGTTAGATAAATAATCAACAATCCCATCAATTAATAGAAAAAACTTCACATTAAATTTAAATGACACTTTGGCTAATAAGTCAATCAATTAATTCCTGAAATCAGCATTTTAAACAGTAACCGTAGGAAATCCTATAAGTTCATTAGGATTATGAAAAGTACCACATACATTGTCTAAATGGATCCTGTTTAAGGACATGACTAAATGTACCTAGACTGTTCTCTCCAGCACTTCTCCATCCCCATAGATCTACATACTGCTGCAAATAACTGTAGAAAATAACATAAATGATGGATTTGGAAACATCCAAAAAACATAAGCAAAATAAAAATTCAAATGAAATATCCAAATTATATCAAACACGTAAAGTGGGGTGGGCCGGGGGTGTTCGGATTGACATGGTAACATGACACAATTAAGGTTGTAAAAAAGAGCAAATTGTACAACCAACTAACTGTAAATTGTAACCAATTCAGATGCTGACATCTAAATTCAATTTCTTGCACACTATCTTTTTAGATAGACTTGCAGAAAGTGCTTCGTGCAAGTGAAAATGGTCAAAATTTTATAGTTAATAATTCTTTCTTCAATGTACAACTTTTTGTACATTGTAGAGCTTTTTGAAATGTTTTAGAATGATCCGGAATGCTCAAGAAGAGTTTAGAACAATTTGTAAGGTTCCAGAAGATTCCGGATGGTTCAAGAAAACTCTAGAGAATTTTGGAGTTCTCTAGAAGATTATAGAATTGTGTAGAAGTGTGTGGAGTCTTGTAGAACACTCTGGAATGTTTTAAAAGCTTATGGAAGAAGGAAGAAGTAGGGTCTAGAAAGCTTTTAGATGATTCTTAGTGTGTAGAAATTTGTAGAATATGTTTGGAGTTTCTAGAATTCTTCACATCCATTGGATGATTGGCATGTGGCATCATTTTACCCATTAATTCCCAAGGCTTTTAGTATAAATAGGGGTGAGGTTCCCATTTGTAACCTACTCCTCAAGAGTTGTAAATTTCCAAGTGCAATACAAGTTCATTCCTTCCAAGTGTTCAAGTGTGCTCTTGTAATTGAGTAAGTGAGAGTTTGAGTGAAGTTGGTCTTGAGTGTTTAAGTGAAGAAGGCTGACTTGTTCAACAATCAGGGTGTTGTTCAAGTGCCACACTGGCAATTCGTGAGTGCAATCTCTAAGTCCGTGACATGTAGGTGTCTTACTCTTATAGTACTGAGACACACTGACATAATTAAATAAACAAATATAGATTTCTGATGAAGCACATGTGTCCACACATGACAACTGAGTGACTGGGTACAGGAGGAGTGGTCCATCTTAAGGACGGCACCGAGTAGAATCTCAGCAGAATTTGAATGGGTTTAGGTTTTATAGAGAGAACCTAATTCAACATCAGCAAAATCCTGTTGGATATTCAAGAGAATTTCCTATAGAGTTTTAGCATAATCCTAATGGTAATCATGGAGAAAACCCCTACAAAGAATATTTTTATCGATACCCCAATAGGTATTATAGTGAGAATGTCAGAGAAGATTCCCAGTATGCTTCAAATGGATACTCCATAGAAACTCCAAGAGAATTTCAACAAAATCAAACTGGATATCAGAATGAAATGTATTATGCTAGTAATGGGGTAGTGTGATTCCAAATGTTGAAGCATCTAATTCAATTGACAGTAGCAAGTATAAAGGAACCGTTGTGAGCTTGATGACTTTATCTGATTGATCAATAGTTCTATAACATAGTACAAGAAATCAATTTGTGTTATATCATACCATTACATATCTAAGTAGCTACCGTTGAATCTGACATGGTGTGTTTGCTGCTCTTCCTTCTGAAGTGATTCAGATGTTGATTCATATCCAGCAGAATTTACTGATTCTAATGGCTCCATGCAAGGTGATATTGATCCAACCTCAGAATTCCTTCACAGATTGTAGCTTGTTAATGGAGTAGGGATAGGGCCTTTTGGTATTAGCGTCCTCATGATCTCCCTTATGTAAGGTGATGCCAAATCATATTCAATAGGTGATGATTAAGTTGATGCCGATCCATTTGTAGTATTCCTTGACAAATCATAGTCTGAATGAAGGTTTTGTAGCTGGTAGCTCAGGGAGATAGGCTTTTCCTTTTAATACCTGTATAACATCCCTCGTTATTGGCCTTTTGGAGGCACTTGGAAGCACACACCTGTATAACAATGCGCATTCTCTCAATTTCCTCTACTTCAAAATCTTGCAATCTTGGATCAGCAGATCTAAGAAATTTGTTGTTGGCCTTCTTATCCCAACCCCAATTTATGAGTATGAAGTTCGGATCACAATCACTGCACCGCCTCATTCCCGTTGTGACCACTAGACAGACAACCCCAAAGATGTAGAAATCACTATTTCTAGAGATTATGCCTTTACACAGATACTCTGTACTCATTATCTCGCGGTTCCATCATAACCTCATCGTAAATAATTTTATAAACCAAACAGAAAATCATGTTTAAAAAGTAATCTCATTCCTCAAAGACATAATTTGGAACTACTTTAAATGAAATCCAAAATAAAAATCAATAATTCAAAAAATACAAAACAATACTAACATTAATAACCTAAAAACAAGCTATACTATATATCACACCCAGAGATTCACTCAACCTATCTACCTTATAATTTATGTAAATAAGAGATTACATGTACATTATAGAGCTTTTCAAAATGTTCTAGAATGATCCAGAATGCTCAAGAAGAGTCTGGAACAATCCGAAAGGTTCTGGAAGATTCCAGTTGGTTCAAGAAGTTTCTAGAGAATTTTGGAGTTCTCTAGAAGATTCTAAAATTGTGTAGAAGTGTGTGGAGTCTTGTAGAACAGTCTGGAATGTTCTAGAAGCTTATGGAAGAAGGAAGAAGTAGGGTCTAAAAAACTTCTAGATGATTCTTGGTGTGTAGAAATTTGTAAAATATGTTAGGAGTTTCTAGAATTATTCACAGCACCAGCCTTGTAGTTGAAGGAGATTCTTGTGTATTGATGAATTTATCATAGTTGTCATCTCCCGTGGAAAGGTGTCTCTAAAATACTTCTCTTTGTTAAAATTTTTAACAGCTATACTCTTACTAGAGGTGAGTACACCTCTGTACACAGTCCCAGCAGACCCTCCTCCTAGACGTTTACAAGAATGGAATCTCTCTGTTGCAGATCTTATCTCAGAGAGAGATAAGTTTGAAGGATTTTCTTCACATGGTTCTCAACAATATGTTGAAATTCTCGTTTCTCATTTCAATTATCTTCTTCCTTATCCCATTCCATATAGTTACCATCACTGCTATGGAGAAGATGAATGTTACTACCCCAATGCCATGTATTAGCTCTATTCCTTTTGTATTCTTTCCTTGAGGCCAATATCACCTGTCCTCGGGGGGGAGGTTGGCAGGTTTCTACAGATGTTTCGCTCTCATGCAGTACCACCCTTTTAGACTACAACAGACCTAGGCGTAGACTACAAGAGACTAACAGAAAGAAGTGATACACAGTGTAAGAACTCGGACCTCTGGGTTAAAAGACGATGTTGAAACCTCTAGGTAACAAGAAGTATCCATTTCAATTTTTTCGGTCTCATTTCTACCAGTGAAATGGGAATTTTCAGGTCCATCATCATTGCATTACCAGAATGCATCTATTTTGATTTCTGCGCTCTCATTTCTACTACTGAAATGAGAATTTTCAGGTCTCCGTCTTCATTGCCATTTTGATGTTCATTCCACGGTATCTCTTTCTTTTTATGATTTTTTATCATTGCTCTTCTTTGAATTACTAACTGAATGTGATACCCACTGCTCCTTTTCGTATTTTGTTTTATGATTTCTCATTTTCTGCGAAATGAGAAGATATATCACTGCTCTTTTTCGTATTTTGTTTTATGATTTCTCATTTTCTGCAAAATGAGAAGAGATATCAGTGCTCTTCTTTGTATTTTGTTTTCTGATTTCTCATATCTGTGAAATGGGAAGAGAGGCGATGAAGGGATAAGGAGAACAGAGGCAATGGAGGGAAAAGGAAAAGATAGTGTTGACTGGTCCGGCATAGGAAATCAGAGTGTCACCGTTTGTGCCAATGTTATCAAGGCCGGACTATCTAAGAGAGATACAGAAGATGCCGAGACCACGCGTTTGCATCCGCACCAGAGAAAGGAAGCCGAAAACGCCAGAAGCCATGCCCCAGAGAATAAACCGGCCAAGAATTACCGGCCAATGTTACCATTTCTCATTTTCTGCGAAATGAGAACATATATCACCGCTTTTGTTTGTATTTTGTTTTATAATTTCTCGTATTCAGCGAATTGAGAAGAGATGGAATGGAGGAAGAAGGAGAAGACAGGTGATGAAAACCCCGGATACCCACTGCTCTTCTTCGTATTTTGTTTTATGATTTCTCATTTTCTGCAAAATGAGAGGAGAGACGATCGAGGAGAAGGAGAAGAGAGGCGATGGAGGGAGAAGGAAAAGATAGTGTTGGTTGGTCCGGCCTAGGAAATCAGAGTGTCATCGTTTGTACACCGTCCTTGAAGTAATGCTGCCGGACCTCTGAGAAATGAAACTGAGAGACGAAGAGACAGGGAGAAAAACTGCCTCGCCAGATTAGGGATTGGCTTGGTGGTCGCCTTTCTTGGATTTTTTTTTGACATACTTCTTTCAATTTGGTCTCTTCCCCTTCCTTCATTTCCTTTCGTTCTCTCTTCACTCCACTTTTTTTTTTTCATCCATTTCCCATCGATGGAAGAGAGGAAGATGAGGAAAATGGCAATGCCTTAGTTGTTTTTCCATCTATTCCATCACAACACCAAGGTATTTTCCCATTCTTTCCATGGCAGCACTAGAGATATACGGGTAAAACCAGTATTTTGAAAAAAATTACTCAGTGTTCCCTTTAGAACAAAAATATTAGTGTCCAAATCATGATTTTAGAATCTGGGGATTTTGTTTGTTTCAGATGGATTAGACCGAAATTGAGTGAGACAGTGGAAGTTAATATTCCACGAGTTGATTTTCTTTCATTAATTATTTGTACGCTCCAAAATCAGTGGATTACACTTTCTTAAATTAAATAGAAGAAAAAACCAAATCCTACACTAAATAATGTAAAAAATTGTTGTGAACAGCAAAAAACCGCAATGAACCATATAAAACCGCAAATAGTGAACCGCGGCTCACAATATTTGAAGATTTTTTATTTTAAAAAATAGATATATTTGAAATTTAAAGGTTTGTTACTATTTTTATCACATATCTTTCACCGTTTTGATATATTACTTAGAGTTTGAATGTTATTTGTGATATTTATATTAATATTACTTAAGGTTTGAATGTCATTTGTAATATTTATATTAATATCTCATATTAATGTTATATACAATATTTATATTAAATTATTACATGACCGATTTTTATCAGCTTTAACTGCAGTTGAACCCGGTTGAATCCGGTTGAACCTAAAATGCCTTGAAAACGGTTCGTTAGATAGTCCGTCCCTAATAACATTGGCACAAACAGTGACACACTGATTTCCTATGCCGGACCAGTCAACACCATCCTTTCCTTCTCCCTCATCGCCTCTCTTCTCCTTCTCCCTTCATCGTCTCTCTTCTCATTTCGCAGAAAATGAGAAATCATAAAACAAAATACGAAAATGAGCAGTGGGTA
This sequence comes from Chimonanthus salicifolius, assembly GCA_013350335.1. Lineage (NCBI taxonomy): Eukaryota > Viridiplantae > Streptophyta > Magnoliopsida > Laurales > Calycanthaceae > Chimonanthus > Chimonanthus salicifolius. The sequence continues at coordinate 39,267,834 of CM023538.1, forward strand.
TCACATTCAGTTAGTAAGTAGAGCAATGGGTAAAAATCATAAAAAGAAAGACATACCGTGGAATGAACATCAAAATGGCAACGAAGATGGAGACCAGAAGTAGTAGAAATGAGAGCGCAGAAATTGAAATACATGCTTCCTGGTAATGCAATGAGGATGGACCTGAAAATTCCCATTTTGACTAGTAGAAATGAGAGCGCAAAAATCGAAATGGATGCTTCCCATTACCTAGAGGTTTCAGCGTCGTCTTTTAGCCCAGAGGTCCGAGTTCTTACACTAAGTATCACTTCTTTCTGTTAGTCTCTAATAGTCTAGGCCTAGGTCTGTAGTAGTCTAAAAGGGTGGTTCGGCATGAGAGCGAAACATGTGTAGAAACTTGCCACCCTACCCCTAGAGGAGAAGGCGCCGCAAATGAAAAGAGATATAGAAATGCCGAGACCACGCGTTTGCATCCGTACCAGAGAAAGGAAGCCGAAAACGCCAGAAGCCATGCCCCGGAGAATTAACCGGCCAAGAAAGACAAGCCTAATTGTAAAAAAAATAAAATAAAATGATATTAGATTTTAAAAATATAGTATAAAAAACATATTTAAAAAGAACAAACACTCCCCCGAGTCGGTTTCCACATGTGTTTCGCTCTCCTATAGTACGACCATTTTAGACTACTACAGACATAGGCCTAGACGAGTAGAGAATAACAGAAAGGAAAAAAGGTGTGATACAGTGTAGAACTGGGACCTCTGGGTTAAAAGAGAAGTTGAGACCTCTGGATAATAGAAGCATCCATTTTGATTTCTGTGTTCTCATTTGTACTAGTGAAATCAGAATTCTTAGGTTCATCCCCATTACATTACTTCTGGTTTCTGTCCGCCTTGCCATTTTGAAGTTCATTCCACGGTATGTATGTCTTTTAATGATTTTTACTGCTTCGCATTTTATTTTACCATTTCTCATTTTTTGCGAAATGAGAACAGATATCACTGCTTTTGTTTGTATTTTGTTTTATAATTTCTCATATTTTGTAAAATTAGAAGAGAGGCGATGGAGGAAGAAGGAGAAGAGAGGTGATGAAAAACCCCCGATACGCACTACTCTTCTTCGAATTTTGTTTTATAATTTCTCATTTTCTGCAAAATGAGAAGAGAGACGATCGAGGAGAAGGAGAAGAGAGGCGATGGAGGGAGTAGGAAAAGACGGTGTTGGCTGGTCTGGCTTAGGAAATCAGTGTCATTGTTTGTGCACCATTTTTTGAAATGCTTCTTTCAATTTGGTCTCTTCCCCTTCCTTCATTTCCTTCCGTTCTCTCTTCACTCCACTTTTTTTTTTCATCCATTTCCCATCGATGGAAGAGAGGAAGATGAGGAAAATGCCAATGCCTTAGTTGTTTTCCCATCTATTCCATCATAGCACCAAGTTCTTTTCCCATTCCTTCCATGACAGCACCAGGGATATGCGGGTAAAACCGGTATTTTGAAAAAAAATTACTCTGTATCCCATCTAGAACAAAAATATTAGTGTCCAAATCATGATTTTGGAATCTGGGGATTTTGTATGTTTCAGCTGGATTAGACCGAAATTGAATGAGACAGTGGAAGTGAATATTCCACGAGTTGATTTTTTTTCATTAATTAATTGTTCCCTTCAGAATCAATGGATTACACTTGCTTAAATTAAATAGAAGAAAAAACAAAATCCTATGCTAAATACTGTAAAAAACCATTGTGAACTGCAAAAAACCGCAATGAACCGTATAAAGCCGCAAACCGTGAACCGCAGTTCACAATAGTTGAAAAATTTTTATTTTAAAAAAATAGATATATTTGAAATTTAAAGGTTTCTTACTACTTTTATCACATATCTTTCACCGTTTTTATTTATTACTTAGAGTTTGAATGTTATTTTTGATATTTATATTAATATTACTTAGAGTTTGAATATCATTTGTAATATTTATATTCATATTACTCATATTAATGTTATATACAATATTTATATTAAATTATTACTTGACCGGTTTTTATCGGCTTTAACTGCATTTGAATCCGGTTGAATCCGGTTGAACCCGGTTGAAACCAAAATGCCTCGAAAATGGTTCGTTAGATAATCCGGCCTTGATAACATTGGTACAAACAGTGACACTCTGATTTCCTATGCCGGACCGGCCAACACCATCTTTTCCTGCTCCCTCCATCGCCTCTATTCTCCCCTTCATTGCCTCTCTTCCCATTTCGCAGAATATGAGAAATTATTAAACAAAATACAAAAAAGAGCACTCATATCTCTTCTCATTTCGCAGAAAATGAGAAATCATCAAACAAAATACGAAGAAAAGCAGTGATATATCTTCTCATTTCCCAGAAAATGAGAAATCATAAAACAAAATACGAAAAGGAGCAGTGGGTTACACATTCAGTTAGTAATGCAAAGAAGAGCAATTGGTAAAAATCATAAAAAGAAAGACCTACCTCGGAACGAACATCAAAATGGCAACAAAGATGGAGACTAGAAGTATTGCAATGAAGATGGACCTGAAAATTCTCATTTCAGTAGTAAAAATGAGAGTGCAGAAATCGAAATAGATGCTTCCTGGTAATGCAATGGGGATGGACCTGAAAATTCCCATTTTGACTAGTAGAAATGAGAGCGTAAAAATCGAAATGGATGTTTCCCGTTACCTAGAGGTTTCAACGTCGTCTTTTAACCCAGAGGTCCGAGTTTTTACACTGAGTATCACTTCTTTCTGTTAGTCTCTAATTGTCTAGGCCTAGGTCTGTAGTAGTCTAAAAGGGTGGTACGGCATGAGAGTGAAACATGTGTAGAAACCTGCCACCCTCCCCCCAGGAGAAGGCGCCGTAAATGAAGAGAGATACAGAAGATGCCGAGACTACCCGTCTGCATCCGCACGAGAAAAAGGAAGCCGAAAACGCCAGAAGCCATGCCCTGGAGACTAAGCCGGCCAAGAAAGACTAGCCTAATTGTAAATAAAATAAAATAAAATGATATCAGATTTTAAAAATATAGAATAAAAAACATATTTAAACAAAAAACACTCCCGCGATTCGGTTTCCACACGTGTTTCGCACTTCTGTAGTACGACCATTTTAGACTACTACAGACATAGGTCTAGACTACTAGAGAATAACAGAAAGGATGAAAGGAGTCATACAGTGTAAGAACTGGGACCCCTGGGTAAAAAGAGAAGCTGAGACCTCTGGATAATAGAAGCATCCATTTCGATTTTTGTGTTCTCATTTCTACTAGTGAAAAGAGAATTCTCAGGTTCATCCCAAATGCATTACTTCTGGTCTCTGTCTACCTTGCCATTTTGAAGTTCATTCCACGGTATGTATGTCTTTTAATGATTTTTACTGCTTCGCATTTTATTTTACGATTTCTCATTTTCTGCGAAATGAGAACTGATATCACGGCTTTTGTTTGTATTTTGTTTTATGATTTCTTGTATTCTGCGAAATGAGAAGAGAGGTGATGGAGGAAGAAGGAAAAGAGAGGTGATGAAAAACCCCTGATACCCACTGCTCTTCTTCTTATTTTGTTTTATGATTTCTCATTTTTTGCAAAATGAGAAGAGAGACGATCGAGGCGATGGAGGGAGAAGGAAAAGACGGTGTTGGCTGGTCCGGCCTAGGAAATCAGAGTGTCATCATTTGTGCACCGTCGTTGAAGTAATGCTGCCGGACCTCTGAGAAATGAAACAGAGAGACGGAGAGAGAGGGAGAAAAACTGCCTGGTCAGATTAGGGCCTGGCTTGTTGGTTGCCTTTCTTGGAATTTTTTTTGAAATACGTCTTTCAATTCGGTTTTTTCCCCTTCCTTCGTTTCCTTCCGTTCTCTATTCACTCCACTTTTTTTTTTCATCCATTTCCCATCGATGGAAGAGAGGAAGATGAGGAAAATGGCAATGCCGTAGTTGTTTTCCCATCTATTCTAACACAACACCAAGTTCTTTTCCCATTCCTTACATGGCATCAACAGAGATATACGGGTAAAACCAGTATTTTGAAAAAAAATTACTCAGTGTTCCCTCTAGAACAAAAATATTATTGTCCAAATCATGATTTTAGAATTTGGGGATTTTGTTTGTTTCAGCTGGATTAGACCGAAATTGAGTGAGACAGTGGAAGTGAATATTCCACGAGTTGATTTTTTTTCATTAATTTATTGTTCCCTCCAAAATCAGTGGATTACATTTGCTTAAATTAGAAAGAAGAAAAAACCAAATCCTACGCTAAATACCATAAAAAACCGTTGTGAATTGCAAAAAACCGCAAACAGTGAACCTCGGTTCACACTATTTGAAAATTTTTTATTTTAAAAAATAGATATATTTGAAATTTAAAGGTTTCTTACTATTTTTATCACATATCTTTCACCGTTTTGATATATTACTTAGACTTTGAATGTTATTTGTGATATTTATATTAATATTACTTAGAGTTTGAATGACATTTGTAATATTTATATTAATATTACTCATTAATGTTTATACAATATTTATATTAAATTATTAACTGACCGATTTTTACCGACTTTAACCACAGTTGAACCCGGTTGAATTCGGTTGAATCCGGTTGAGCCCGGTTGAATCCGGTTGAACCTAAAATGCCTTGAAAATGGTTCGTTAAATTGTCCGGCCCTAATAATATTGGCTCAAACGGTAACACTCTGATTTCCTATGCCGGACCAGCCAACGCCATCTTTTCTTTCTCCCTCCATCGCCACTCTTCTCCTTCTCCCTTCATCGCCTCTCTTATCATTTTGCAAAATATGAGAAATCATAAAACAAAATACGAAGAAGAGCACTGATATCTCTTCTCATTCGGCAGAAAATGAGCAATCATAAAACAAAATATGAAGAAGAGCAGTGATATATATTCTTATTTCGCTGAAAATGAGAAATCATAAAACAAAATACGAAAAGGAGTAGCGGGTATCACATTCAATTAGTAATGCAAAGAAGAGCAATGGGAAAAAATCATTAAAAAAAAAAAAAACATACCGTGGAATGAACATCAAAATGGCAACAAAGACGGAGACAAGAAGTATTGCAATGAAGATGGACCTGAAAATTCCCATTTCAGTAGTAGAAATGAGAGCGCAGAAATCGAAATAGATGCTTTCTGGTAATGCAATGACGATGGACCTGAAAATTCCCAGTTCACTAGTAGAAATGAGAGCGCAAAAATCGAAATGGATGCTTCCCGTTACCTAGAGGTTTCAGCATCGTCTTTTAACCCAGTGGTCCGAGTTCTTACACTGAGTATCACTTTTTTCTGTTAGTCTCTAGTAGTCTAGGCCTAGGTCTGTAGTAGTCTAAAAGGGTGGTACGACATGATAGCGAAACATGTGTAGAAACCTGCCACCCTCCCCCCGGAGGAAAAGGCGCTGCAAATGAAGAGAGATACAGAAGATGCCGAGACCACGCGTCTGCATCCGCACCGGAGAACGGAAGCCAAAAATGCAAGAAGCCATGCCCCGGAGAATAAGCCGGCCAAGAAAGACCAACCTAATTATAAAAAAAATAACATAAAATGATTTCAGATTTAAAAAATATAGAATAAAAAACATATTTAAAAAAAAAAAAACTCCTGCGAGTTGGTTTCCACACGTGTTTTGCTCTCCTGTAGTACGACCATTTTAGACTACTACAGACATAGACCTAGACTACTAGAGAGTAACAGAAAGGATGAAAGGAGTCATACAGTGTAAGAACTGGGACCCCTTGGTTAAAAGAGAAGCTGAGACCTCTAGATAATAGAAGCATCCATTTCGATTTTTGTGTTCTCATTTCTGCTAGTGAAATGAGAATTCTCAGGTTCATCCCCAATGCATTACTTCTGGTCTCTGTCTGCCTTGCGATTTTGAAGTTCATTCCACGGTATGTATGTCTTTTTATGATTTTTACTGCTTCGTATTTTATTTTACCATTTCTCATTTTCTGCGAAGTGAGAACAGATATCACTGCTTTTGTATGTATTTTGTTTTATGATTTCTTGTATTCTGCGAAATGAGAAGAGAGGTGATGGAGGAAGAAGGAAAAGAGAGGTGATGAAAAACCCCTGATACCCACTGTTCTTCTTCTTATTTTGTTTTATGATTTCTCATTTTTTGCAAAATGAGAAGAGAGACGATCGAGGCGATGGAGGGAGAAGGAAAAGACGGTGTTGGCTGGTCCGGCCTAGGAAATCAGAGTGTCATCATCTGTGCACCGTCGTTGAAGTAATGCTGCCGGACCTCTGAGAAATGAAACTGAGAGACGGAGAGAGAGGGAGAAAAACTGCCTGGTCAGATTAGGGCCTGGCTTGTTGGTTGCCTTTCTTGGAATTTTTTTTGAAATACGTCTTTCAATTTGGTCTTTTCCCCTTCCTTTGTATCCTTCCGTTCTCTATTCACTCCACTTTTTTTTTTCATCCATTTCCCATCGATGGAAGAGAGGAAGATAAGGAAAATGGCAATGCCTTATTTGTTTTCCCATCTATTACATTACACCACCAAGTTCTTTTCCCATTCCTTCCACTGCAACACCAGAGATATATGTCTAAAACCGGTATTTTGAAAAAAAATTACTCTGTGTTCCCTCTATAACAAAAATATTAGTGTCCAAATCATGATTTTAGAATCTGGGATTTTTTTTCTTTCTGCTGGATTAGACCGAAATTGAGTGAGACAATAGAAGTGAATATTCATCGAGTTGATTTTTTTTTCATTAATTAGTTGTTCCCTCCAAAATCAGTGGATTACACTTGCTTAAATTAAATAGAAGAAAAAACCAAATCCAACGCTAAATACCGTAAAAAACCGTTGTGAACTGCAAAAAACCGTAATGAACCGTATAAAACCGCAAACAGTGAACCGCGGTTCACAATATTTAAAAATTATTTATTTTAAAAAATAGATATATTTGAAATTTAAAGGTTTTTTACTATTTTTATCACATATCTTTCGCCGTTTTGATATATTACTTAGACTTTGAATGTTATTTGTGATATTTATATTAATATTACTTAGAGTTTGAATGACATTTGTAATATTTATATTAATATTACTCATATTAATGTTATATACAATATTTATATTAAATTATTACTTGACCGGTTTTTACCGACTTTAACTGCAGTTGAACCCGGTTGAATTCGGTTGAATCTGGTTGAGCCCAGTTGAATCCAGTTGAACCTAAAATTCCTCGAAAACGGTTCGTTACATTGTCTGGCCATGATAACATTGGCACAAACGGTGACATTCTGATTTCCTATGCCGGACCAGCCAACACCATCTTTTCCTTCTCCCTCCATCGCCACTCTTCTCCTTCTCCCTTCATCGCCTCTCTTATCATTTCGTAAAATATGAGAAATCATAAAACAAAATACGAAGAAGAGCACTGATATCTCTTCTCATTTCGCAGAAAATGAGCAATCATAAAACAAAATATGAAGAAGAGCAGTGATATATCTTCTTATTTCTCTGAAAATGAGAAATTATAAAACAAAATACGAAAAGGAGCAGCGGGTATCACATTCAATTAGTAATACAAAGAAGAGCAATGGGTAAAAATCATAAAAAAAAAAAAAAAAGACTTACTGTGGAATGAACATCAAAATGGCAATGAAGACGGAGACAAGAAGTATTACAATGAAGATGGACCTGAAAATTCCCATTTCAGTAGTAGAAATGAGAGCGCAGAAATCGAAATAGATGCTTTCTGGTAATGCAATGACGATGGACCTGAAAATTCCCAGTTCACTAGTAGAAATGAGAGCGCAAAAATCGAAATGGATGCTTCCCGTTACCTAGAGGTTTCACCATCGTCTTTTAACCCAGAGGTCCGAGTTCTTACACTGAGTATCACTTCTTTCTGTTAGTCTCTAGTAGTCTAGGCCTAGGTCTGTAGTACTCTAAAAGGGTGGTATGACATGATAGCGAAACATGTGTAGAAATGTAACGCCCGTCCCTTTTTCACTCGTTTTTCGAAAATCAGATTTGGTCCTGGCTCGGTGGTCGCCTTTCTTGGAATTTTTTTTGAAATACTTCTTTCAATTTGGTCTCTTCCACTTCCTTCGTTTCCTTCCATTCTCTCTTTACTCCACTTTTCTTTTTTCATCCATTTTGCATCAATGGAAGAGAGGAAGATGAGGAAAATGACAATGCCTTAGTTGTTTTCCTATCTATTCCATCACAACACCAAGTTCTTTTCCCATTCCTTCCATGGCAGCACCAAAGATATACGGGTAAAACTGGTATTTTGAAAAAAATTACTTTGTGTTCCCTCTAGAACAAAAATATTAGTGTCCAAAACATGATTTTAGAATATGGGAATATTGTTTGTTTCAGCTGGATTAGACCGAAATTAGGTTTTCTATATAAAATCTAAACCCATTCAAATTCTGCTGAGATTCTGCTGGGTGTTGTCGTTAAGATGGACCACTCCTCCCGTACCCAGTCACTTAGTTATCACGTGTGGACACACGTGATTCATCAGAAATGTATATTTGTTTATTTAATTATGTTAGTGTGTCTCAGTACTGTAAGAGTAAGACACCTACATGTCACGGACTTAGAGATTGCACTGACGAATTGCCCGTGTGGACTTGAACAATCACCCGGATTGTTGAACAAGTCAGCCTTCTTCACTTAAACACTCAAAACCAACTTCACTCAAACTCTCACTTAGGCAATTACAAGAGCACGCTTGAACACTTGGAAGGAATGAACTTGTATCGCACTTGGAAATTTACAACTCTTGAGGAGTAGGTTACAAATGGGAACCTCACCCCTACTTATACTAAAAGCGTCGGGAATTAATGGCTAAAATGATGCCACATGCCAATCATCCAATGGATGTTGAGAATTCTAGAAACTCCTAACATATTCTGCAAATTTCTACACACCAAGAATCATCTAAAAGCTTTCTAGACCCTACTTCTTCCTTCTTCCATAATTTTTTAGAACATTCCAGAGTGTTCTACAAGACTCCACACACTTCTACACAATTCTATAATCTTCTAGAGAACTCCAAAATTCTCTAGAGTTTTCTTGAACCATCCAAAATCTTTTGGAACCTTCCGGATTGTTCCAGACTCTTCTTGAGCATTCCGGATCATTCTAAAACATTCCGAAAAGCTCTACAATGTACAAAAACTTGTACATTGAAGAAAGAACTATTAACTATAAAATTTTGACCATTTTCACTTGCACGAAGCACTTTCTGCGAGTCTATCTAAAAAGATAGTGTGCAAGAAATTGAATTTAGATGTCAGCATTTGAATTGGTTATAATTTACAGTCAGTTGGTTGTACAATTTGCTCTTTTTTGCAACCTTAATTGCATCATGTTACCATGTCAATCCTAACACCCCCGACCCACCCCACTTTACGGTTATTTGCAGCAGCAATATGTAGATTTATGGGGATGGAGAAGTGCTGGAGTGTTTAGTCATGTCCTTAAACAGAATCCATTTAGACAATGTATGTGGTATTTTTCATAATCCTGTTGAACTTGTAGGATTTCCTACGGTTACTGTTTAAAATGTTGATTTCAGGAATTAATTGATTGACTTATTAGCCAAAGTGTCATTTAAATTTAATGTGAAGTATTTTCTATTAATTGATGGGATTGTTGATTATTTATCTAACTTGTTTCCTAATTCGGATCTTCTACTATAACAAACAAGGGAAATACATATCCAATCACCCAAAAAATAGTAAAATTCATGTAAGGAAAGTGGGTGCAAAATCCCATTTCATACACATGTGCCACTTTTCATCTTAGTTTTGACCTAGTTAACGTCCGAATCAGGACAAGTCATAAACTACAAAGTTGTAACCCTTGAAGTATTCTTTCCAACCCAAGAAGCATCAAAGCAATGGACATTGGAGTCAAACTTTATGGAAAAAATACTGAAGGTATCAAAAACCTTCTTTCTTTTTCTCCCCTTCTTATTTTGTTTCTTTTTCATTAATTCACTTGCTAAGTTCAAAATTTTTCTTATACTGGCTTGTAAATTTCGAATTTCCTCATCATGTATCTTGAGATGATGAAAATAGTCTTCACACCTGTGTATTTCTTCATGGGTTTTTGTATTCCTTCCTTGAGGCCAATATCACCTGTCCTCAGGGGGGAGGGTCGCAGGTTTCTACACATGTTTCGCTCTCATGTCGTACCACACTTTTAGACTACTACAGACCTAGGGGTAGACTACTAGAGACTAACAGAAAGAAGTGATACTCAGTGTAAGAACTCAAACCTCTGGGTTAGAAGACGACGCAAAAAACCTCTGGGTAACGAGAAGCAAAAACACACAAAACAATGGGCTAACTAGTCCAAATAGAAGGGTAAATTAGTCATTTTCATGTGCTCGTCAGTTTCTCTTCGAATGGATAGGGAATGGCGCTTCACCTCATTCAGCAATGGAGCTTCAACACCTTTGACTTCGTGGACTTTTCTGATAATAGTGTTGCCAATAGCAACAACAGCAATAATGGGACAAGTGATATTGGCCTCAAGGAAGGAATACAAGAGGAATAGGGCTATGGCATTTGGGTAGCAACATTCAGTTTCTCCATAGCAGTGATGGTAGCTACATGGAATCGAATAAGGAAGAAAATAATTGAAAGGAGAAAGGGGGAATTTCAACATATTGTTGAGAACCATGTGAAGAAAATCCTTCAAAGTTATCTCTCTCTAAGATAAGATCTGCAACAGACAGATTCCATTCTAGTAAACGTCTAGGAGAAAGGTCTGCTGGGACTGTGTACAGAGGTGTACTCACCTCTAATAATACTATAGCTATTAAAAATTTTAACAAAGAGAAGTATTTTAGAGACACCTTCCCAAGGGAGATGACAACTATGATTAATTCATCAAGACACAAAAATCTCCTTAAACTTCAAGGCTGGTGCTGTGAAGAATTCTAGAAACTCCTAAGATATTTTACAAATTTCTACACACCAAGCATCGCCTCTCTTCTCCTTCTCCTCGATCGTGTCTCTTCTCATTTTGGAGAAAATGAGAAATCATAAAAAAAAAAAAATACGAAGAAGTGCAGTCGGTATCGGGGGTTTTTCATCACCTCTGTTCTCCTTCTTCCTCCATCATCTCTCTTCTCATTTCGCAGAATACGAGAAATCATAAAACAAAATACAAACAAAAGCAGTGATATCTGTTCTCATTTCGCAGAAAATGAGAAATGGTAAAATAAAATACAAATTAGTAAAAACCATAAAAAGACATACATACCGTGGAGTGAACATCAAAATGACAAGGCAGACAGAGACCAGAAGCAATGCAATGGGGATGAACCTGAGAATTCTCATTTCACTAGTAGAAATGAGAACACAGAAATCGAAATGGATGCTTCTATTATCCAGAGGTCTCAGCTTCTCTTTTAACCCAGAGGTCCTAGTTCTTACACAGTAGAGCGAAACACGTGTGGAAACCGACTCCGGGGCATGGCTTCTTACGTTTTCGGCTTCCTTTCTCTGGTACGGATGCAGACGAGTGGTCTCGGCATCTTCTGTATCTCTCGTCATTTGCGACGCCTTCTCCTCTTGGGGGGGGGGGGGGGGGGGGGGTGGCAGGTTTCTACATATGTTTCGCTCTCATGCCGTACCACCCTTTTAGACTACTACAGACCTAGGCCTAGACTACTAGAGACTAACAAAAAGAAGTGATATTTTGTGTAAGAACTCGAACCTCTAGGTTAAAAGACGACGCTGAAACCTCTGGATAACGAGAAGCATCCATTTCGATTTTTACGCTTTCATTTCTACTAGTGAAGTGGGAATTTTCAGGTCCATCGTCATTGCATTACCAGAAAGCATCTATTTCGATTTCTGCGCTCTCATTTCTACTATTGAAATGGGAACTTTTAGGTCCATCTTCATTGCAATACTTCTGGTCTCTGTCTTCGTTGCCATTTTGATGTTCATTCCACGGTATTTCTTTCTTTTTATGATTTTTACCCATTGCCCTTCTTTGCATTACTAGCTGAATGTGATACCCACTACTCCTTTTCGTATTTTGTTTAATGATTTCTCATTTTCTGCAAAATGAGAAGATATATCACTGCTCTTCTTCGTATTTTGTTTTATGATTTCTCATTTTCGGCGAAATGAGAAGAGACATCAGTGATCTTCTTCGTATTTTGTTTTACGGTTTCCCATATTCTGCGAAATGAGAAGAGAGGCGATGAAGGGAGAAGGAAAAGAGAGACGATGGAGGGAGAAGGAAAAGATGGTGTTGGCTGGTCCTGCATAGGAAATCAGAGTGTCACCGTTTGTGCCAATGTTATCAGGGCCGCACTATCTAATGAACCGTTTTCGAGGCATTTTAGATTCAACCGGATTCAACCGGGTTCAACATGATTCAGCCGGGTTCAACTGTGGTTAAAGTCGGTAAAAACCGGTCAAGTAATAATTTAATATAAATATTGTATATAACATTAATGTGAGTAATATTAATATAAATATTGCAAATGACATTCAAGATCTAAGTATTATTAATATAAATATCACAAATAACATTCAAACTCTAAGTAATATATCAAATATATCTATTTTTTTAACATAAAAAAATTTCAAATATTGTGAACCGTAGTTCACTGTTTGCGGTTTTATACGATTCACTGCGGTTTCTTGCAGTTCACAACTGTTTTTTATGGTATTTAGCGTACGATTTGGTTTTTTCTTTTATTTAATTTAAGCAAGTGTAATCCACTGATTAATGAAAAAAAACTCAACTCGTGGAATGTTCACTTCCACTATCTCACTCAATTTCGGTTTAATCCAGCTGAAACAAACAAAATCCCTAGATTCTAAAATCATGATTTGGACACTAATATTTTTGTTCTAGAGGGAATACTAAGTATTTTTTTTTCAAAATGCGGGTTTTACCCGTATATCTCTGGTGCTGTCATGGAAGGAATGGGAAAAGAACTTGGTGCTGTGATGGAATAGATGGGAAAACAACTAAGGCATTGCTATTTTCCTCATCTTCCTCTCTTCCATCGATGGGAAATGGAAGAAAAAAAAAAGTGGAGTGAAACCAAATTAAAAGAACTATTCCAAAAAAAATTGCAAGAAAGGCGACCACCAAGCCCGGCCCTAATCTGACTAGGTAGTTTTTCTCCCTCTCTCTCCGACTCTCAGTTTCATTTCTCATAGGTTTGAAAGCAGTACTTCAACTACAGTGCAATGATGACACTCTGATTTCCGAAACTGGACCATTTTATTTTATTTTATTTACAATTAGGCTGGTCTTTCTTGGCCGGCTTATTCTCTGGGGCATGGCTTTTGGTGTTTTCGACTTCCTTTCTCTGGTGCAGATGAGGACGCGTGATCTCGGCATCTTCTGTATCTCTCTTCATTTGCGATGCCTTCTCCTCTAGGGGGAGGGTGGTAGGTTTCTACACATGTTTTGCTCTCATGCCGTACCACCCTTTTAGACTACTACAGACCTAGGTCTAGACTAATAGAGACTAAGAAAAAGAAGTGATACTCAGTGTAAGAACTAGGACCTCTGGGTTAAAAGACGACACTGAAACCTCTGGGGAACGGGAAGCATCCATTTGGATTTTTGCGCTCTCATTTCTACTAGTGATATGGGAATTTTTAGGTCCATCGTCATTGAATTATCGGAAAGCATCTATTTCAATTTCTGCACTCTCATTTCTACTACTGAAATGGGAATTTTCAGGTCCATCTTCATTGCAATACTTCTGGTCTCCATCTTCGTTGCCATTTTGATGTTCATTCCACAGTATGTCTTTCTTTTTATGATTTTTACCCATTGTTCTTCTTTTCATTACTAACTGAATGTGATACCCACTGCTCCTTTTCGTATTTTGTTTTATGATTTCTCATTTTCTGTGAAATGAGAAGAGATATCATTGCTCTTCTTCGTATTTTGTTTTATGATTTCTCATACTCTGCGAAATGAGAAGAGAGGTGATGAAGGGAGAAGGAGAAGAGAGGCAATGGAGGGAAAAGGAAAAGATTGTGTTGGCTGGTTCGGCATCGGAAGTTAGAGTGTCACCGTTTGTACCAATGTTATCAAGGCCGGACTGTCTAACGAACCATTTTCGAGGCATTTTAGGTTCAACCGGGTTCATATCAGGGCCGGACTATCTAACGAACTGTTTTCGAGGCATTTTAAGTTCAACCGGGTTCAACTGGATTCAACCGAGTTCAACCAGGTTCAACCGGGTTCAACTGCGGTTAAAGCCGGTAAAAATCGGTTAAGTAATAATTTAATATAAATATTGTATATAACATTAATATGAGTAATATAAATATAAATATTACAAATGACATTCAAACTCTCAGTAATATTAATATAAATATCACAAATAACATTCAAACTCTAAGTAATATATCAAAACGGTGAAAGATATGTGATAAAAATAGTAAGAAACCTTTAAATTTCAAATATATCTATTTTTTTTAAATAAAAAATTTTCAAATATTGTGAACCACGGTTCACTGTTTGCTGTTTTATACGGTTCATTGAGGTTTTTTGTAGTTCACAACGGTTTTTTACAGTATTTAGTGTAGGATTTGGTTTTTTCTTATATTTAATTTAAGCAAGTGTAATCCACTGATTTTGGAGGGAACAATTAATTAATGAAAAAAAAATCAACTCGTGGAATATTCACTTCCACTGTCTCACTCAATTTCGGTCTAATCCAGCTGAAACAAACAAAATCCCCAGATTCTAATATCATGATCTGGACACTAATATTTTTGTTCTAGAGGGTACACTGAGTAATTTTTTTTCAAAATACCGGTTTTACCCGTACATCTCTGGTGCTGCCATTGAAAGAATGGGAAAAGAATGTGGTACTGTGATGGAATAGATGGGAAAACAACTAAGATATGTGGGATCATTTTCCATCATAAGAAGGATGGGAGATGTAGCTTATCAGTTGGCACTTCCTTCACAACTGGCATCTCTACACGATGTGTTTCATATATCGATGTTGAGGAAGTACAATCCCGATCCGTCTCATGTATTGAATGTGCAAGATATAGAGATACAAAGCGACGTGACATACGTCGAGAAGCCTGTCAGAATAATAGAGACTGAGCAAAGGGTGTTACGAAACAGAGCGATTCAGTTCGTCAAGGTGGTATGGGATCGACATGGTATTGAGGAAGCCACTTGGGAACTCAAATCTGAGATGAGAACAGCTCACCCTGAATTATTCATGTAATTTATTTGAAATCCTACTTCGTTCGATTTTCGGGACGAAAATATTAAAAAGAGGATTGTATTGTAACACTTTGGAATTTCATGTTATTAATATTTATGAAATTTGTCATTTAATTGTGAATTATTGGATATGGATTTTAGATGGGTAAAGGGTTGGGTCAATTGCCCAATTAAGACCCAACGGATTGTGGATATGGTGACAATTGGAATAATTGGGTAAGATGTATTCAATTGGGTCAAAGTTGTTAATTGGGTCAAAAAAGTCCATTTGGGACCCAATGGGTCGTGTTTGACTTGGTTGACCACCAAGTGAGTTGAGTTAAATTAAATGAGTTGAGTTGGACAGTTTGCATTTTAAATTTAAATTCAAACAATGGAAAGGACGGTTTGTATTTTAAATTTAAATTCAAATAATGGGTTGGATGGTTTTTATTTCAAATTCAAATGAGATGGAGGAGTTATGATCAATTCAAATTCAAAACAAAGGTAAGGATACCCCTTGGGGAGGAGGTTGGTTTGTTTCAAAATTTAAACGTTGGACAGATGAAGGTGTTTTAAAATTTGAAATTCAAGCAAATGGAGATGTTTATGGATTAATCTTCAAATTCAAACAAATGAGATGGAAGGAGTTATGTTTGATACACGTGGGAGAGATGAAGGTGTTTTAAAATTTGAAATTCAAGCAAATGGAGATGTTTATGGATTAATCTTCAAATTCAAACAAATGGAGGAATATTGGATTATTTCAAATTCAAAGGCACACGTTGGAGAAGATAATGGAGATGGTGATGGTTTAATTTTCAAATTCAAACTCTCCCTCTCCCTCTTGGCTATCTCTCCCTCACACTCTATCTTGGCCGGCCAGCAACCTAAGAGAAAGAAGATCAAACTTTTGGAAAATTATATCTCATTTTCTTCCTCTCTTGGCCGTTCCTCTCAAGTCAAGTACTTGAAGTAATTTTTCCATCTCAAGTTTTTCTATCTCTCTCAAATCTATACCTAGCCGAACCACCTCAAGGACTGCAACAAGGTCAGTCTCGGCTAAAGGAGAAGGAAGGAAGGACTAAGAAAGGAATGGAAGGACAAGCTGGAGTAAAGATCAAGAAGTAGTCAAAGAACCGAAGGAGTCGCGGTATTGGTAAATGCACTATAAACCCTTGTTAAATAAATTGGTTAAGGGAATATGATCCGGCCATTGTATGGCTGAATCTATCAAGGGTTTAGATCATGGATTATGCTGTTTAAAAAAGAAAGGTAAAACATGGATCATAGGGTTCGGCCACTTGGGATGGCCGAACCCCATGAAAGGACTTGATAATTTTATGGTTTGTGAGAGTTAAAAACCATACAATGTCATGGAGGTTTTTAGGTGTTTTAAATGGAGTTAAGTTTAATATTTTGAGTCAGCCACTGGATGGCTGAACCATATGGTTATTATGGCTAAAGTGTTGAGCCTAAATTATATATAAATGATGGAATGATTGAGTCAAGAGAACCATAGGGTTTGGCCATGTGTATGACCGAACCCCATGGACTATTTTGGTGGGATAATCGGATTAAGAATATGTTTGGAAATTATGAATTGTTATATGCTTTTGATTTAAGAATCACATATGGTTATTTATGGATTTAGTATTGAAATGATCAACCATGATAGATGATGGAACAAGGGATAAAAATACATAGGGTGAGGTTCGGCCATGTAGTATGGCCTAACCCCACTAATGATCATTTGGTGGACTTAGTGGTTAACTTATAATGTAATTGGAGATGGATGTATGAAGGATTTAAAGGACCAAATTAAGTTGGTGAGGTTAGGCCATATTGTATGGCCGAACCCCACTAAGGTGGGTTTGTTATGGACATTAGTTATTAAGCAAAATTAAACAAGGGTTATGCAAGTGGCAAGATTGTAAATACGAATGAAATGTTCAAAGGAAAGAAGGGTCAAAATCAAAGTGGTAAGGTTCGGCCATGTTGTATGGCCGAACCCTACCAAGGTATGTTTGTAGTTGAGGTGTTTAATTAAGTTATTTGAATGGTGTGTTTGGGCTCAAGAATCCAAAGGAGGGGATTAAAACAAAAATAAGTGAGGTTCGGCCATGGTGTATGGCCGAACCCCACAAGGTTGCATTTGGTGGATTGGGGTTTGTATATAAGTTATTTGTATGGTTTTGGTTAAATAAAAGAGAGACCAAAATTTAAGTGGGAGAGGTTCAGCCATGGGGTATGGCCGAACCCCACAAAGTGGTTTTTGGGACTTAGACTTAGTTGGAAATTAAATGGACATGTGTTTGACTTATTGTTATATAAACAAGGTAACGGGACTTCTTGAACGGTGCGCAAATCGTGAACGGGTGACGATTTAAGAAGAGCGGACCATTTAAGTGATCATTGAGTAGGTTTCCTACCTCTTTGTAACCACACTTATACTTGATGTTTTATCTTTATTTTGATGAGATATATGTGTTAAACTATTATGTTTCATTGTGGATTTGAATGTTAAGATTTATTTACAAATGGCATGTATTCATAGACATCTCATGCATGGCATGGGGTGATGGTTATGTAATCGGACGCCACACTCCGTCGGGGCGTCCGAAAGACCACTGTGGGGTACCTTGATGATGAGAATCCCATCAAGAGGAAACCTGAGGCCACACTCCGTCGGGGCGTCCGAAAGACCACTGTGGGGTACTTTGGTGATGGCTATGTATATTTGTGATGAGTGGGACTCATTACATTTGCATACATATATAGCATTGTTTTTGTAAGATTTTGATGATCATGTACTATTATGTTATATGCATGTTTTTATTCTAACCTTCTGGTAGCCCTAATTGGAAGACCTACTGGGCGCGTTGATCTAACGCCCTATTTCTATCCTTAGTGGATGACACAGGAAAAAGAAAGGTCGAGGATCGCGAAGGAAACCAAGCATAGGAGCTTGGGCATTTGAATGGTTTTATTTATGGATATTTTGTTTAAGTTTACATGGACATGTAATTCGTTAGTTAGATATTGGCATGTAATAACTTAGTGATATTTGCTATGCTTTGGTATGGTTTGGAATGATTGATTAAGTTAAGATAACTTTGGAAAATGACAATGTACTTTCCTATCTAATAAAATGGAGTAGATTTAGGTTCCATTATAATCCGCAGTTAGTTTAAGTATTATTCCGCAATGTTTATACTTTACTATGTAAGAACTATTCTCATGGGCTTAGTCCATGCTCACATAGGTTTGGCCAGTTAAGGGTCGGACTTTAGAAGTCCGGACTTAACTCGCGTCGTGACACTTCGCTCTTATCACTTGTTTATTTATTTAAAAAAAAAAATAGACTCTGATTTATAGTGAGAAAGGGCGGGGTGTTACAGGGTTCAACTGGGTTCAACTGCGGTTAAAGCCGGTAAAAACCGGTCAAGTAATAATATTAATATAAATATTACAAATGACATTCAAACTCTAAGTAATATTAATATAAATATCACAAATAACATTCAAACTTTAAGTAATATATCAAAACAGTCAAAGATATGAAATAAAAATTGTAAGAAACCTTTAAATTTCAAATATATCTATTTTTTAAATAAAAGATTTTCAAATATTGTAAACCGCGATTCACTGTTTACGGTTTTATATGGTTCATTGCGGTTTTTTGCAGTTCACAACGGTTTTTTACGGTATTTAGCGTAGGATTTGGTTTTTTCTTCTATTTAATTTAAGCAAATGTAATCCACTGATTTTGGGGGGAACAATTAATTAATGAAAAGAAATCAACTCGTGGAATATTTACTTCCACTGTCTCACTTAATTTAGGTTTAATCCAGCTGAAACAAACAAAATCCCTAGATTCTAAAATCATGATTTGGATACTATTATTTTTGTTCTAGAGGGAAGAATGAGTAATTACCAAATTGAAAGAAGTATTTCAAAAAAAATTCCAAGAAAGGCGACCACCAAGCCAGGGCCTAATCTGACCTGGCAGTTTTTCTCCCTCTTTCTCCGTCTCTCAGAGGTCCGATAGCATTACTTCAAGGATGGTGCACAAACGATGACACTCTGATTTCCTAAGCCGGACCAGCCAACACAGTCTTTTCCTTCTCCCTCTATCGCCTCTCTTCCCCTTCTCCTCGATCGTCTCTCTTCTCATTTTGCAGAAAATGAGAAATCATAAAACAAAATACGAAGAAGAGTAGTGGATATCGGGGGTTTTCATCACCTCTCTTCTCCTTCTTCCTCCATCGCCTCTCTTCTCATTTCACAGAATACGAGAAATCATAAAACAAAATACAAACAAAAGTAGTGATATTTGTTCTCATTTCGCAGAAAATGAGTGGTAAAATAAAATACGAAGCAGTAAAATTCATAAAAAGACATACATACCGTGGAATGAACTTCAAAATGGCAAGGCAGACAGATACCAGAAGCAATGCAATGGGGATGAACCAGAGAATTCTCATTTCACTAGTAGAAATGAGAACACATAAATCGAAATGGGTGCCTTTATTATCTAGAGGTCTCATCTTCTCTTTTAACCCAGAGGTCCCAATTCTTACACTGTATCACTCCTTTCTTACTTTCTGTTATTCTCTAGTAGTCTAGGCCTATGTCTTTAGTAGTCTAAAATGTCATACTACAGGAGAGCGAAACACGTGTGGAAATAGACTCGCGGGAGTGTTTTTTATTTTTTTAAATATGTTTATTATTGTATATTTTTAAAATCTGATATCATTTTATTTTATTTTTTTTTACAATTAGGCTGGTCTTTCTTGGCCGGCTTATTCCCCTGGGCATGGCTTCTGGCGTTTTCGGCTTCCTTTCTCTGGTGCCGATGAAGGCGCGTGGTCTCGGCATCTTCTATATCTCTCTTCATTTGCGGCGTCTTTTCCTCGGAGGGGAGGGTGGCAGGTTTTCTACACATGTTTTGCTCTCATGCCGTACCACCCTTTTAGACTACTACAGGCAACACTATCTTTTCCTTCTCCCTCCATCGCCTCTCTCGTCGTTCTCCCTTCATCGCCTCTCTTCTCATTTCGCAGATATGAGAAATCATAAAACAAAATACGATCAAGAGCATTGATATCTCTTCTCATTTCGCAGAACATGAGAAATCATAAAACAAAATGCGAAGAGGAGCAGTGATATATCTTCTCATTTCGCAGAAAATGAGAAATCATAAAACAAAATATGAAAAAGAGCAGTGGGTATCACATTCAGTTAGTAATGCAAAGAAGAGCAATGGGTAAAAATCATAAAAAGAAAGACATACCGTGGAATGAACGTCAAAATGGCAACGAAGACGGAGACTAGAAGTATTGCAATGAAGATGGAACTAAAAATTCTCATTTCAGTAGTAGAAATGAGAGCGCAGAAATTGAAGTAGATGCTTTCTGGTAATGCAATGATGATGAACCTGAAAATTCCCATTTCACTAGTAGAAATGAGACCGCAAAAATCGAAATGGATGCTTCCCATTCCCGAAAGGTTTCACATCATCTTTTAACCCAGAGGTCCGAGTTCTTACACTGAGTATCACTTCTTTCTATTAGTCTCTAGTAGTCTACGCCTAGGTCTGTAGTAGTATAAAAGGGTGGTACGGCATGAGAGCGAAACATGTGTAGAAACTTGCCACCCTCCCCCCCGAGGACAGGTGATATTGGCCTCAAGGAAGGAATACAAGAGGAATAGGGCTAATACATGGCATTGGGGTAGCAACATTCAGTTTCTACATAGCAGTGATGGTAGCTACATGGAATCGGATAAGGAAGAAGATAATTGAAATGAGAAAGGGGGAATTTCAACATATTGTTGAGAACCATGTGAAAAAAATCCTTCAAAGTTATCTCTCTCTGAGATAAGATCTGCAACAGAGAGATTCCATTCTAGTAAACATCTAGGATGAGGGTCTGCTGGGACTGTGTACAGAGGTGTACTCACCTCTGGTAAGACTATAGTTGTTAAAAATTTTAACAAAGAGAAGTATTTTAGAAACACCTTTCCAAGGGAGATGACAACTATGATAAATTCACCAAGACACAAGAATCTCCTTCAACTTCAAGGCTGGTGCTGTGAAGAATTCTAGAAACTCCTAACATATTTTACAAATTTCTACACACCAAGAATCATCTAGAAGCTTTTTAGACCCTACTTCTTCCTTCTTCCATAAGCTTTTAGAACATTCCTGAGTGTTTTACAAGACTCCACACACTTCTACACAATTTTAGAATCTTCTAGAGAACTCCAAAATTCTCTAGAAACTTCTTGAACCATCTGGAATCTTCCGGAACCTTCCGGATTGTTCTAGACTCTTCTTGAGCATTCTGGATCATTCTAGAACATTTTGAAAAGCTCTATAATGTACATGTAATCTCTTATTTATATAAATTATAAGATAGCTAGGTTGGGTGAATCTCTGGGTGTGATATATAGTATAGCTGGTTTTAGGTTATTAATTTTAGTATATTTTTGTATTTTTTGAATTATTGATTTTTATTTTGGATTTCATTTAAAGTAGTTCCAAATTATGTCTTTGAGGAATGAGATTACTTTTTTAACTTGTTTTTCTGTTTGGTTTATAAAATTATTTACGATGAGGTTATGATGGAACCGCGAGGTATATGAGGACAGAGTATCTGTGTAAAGGCATAATATCTGGAAATACTGACTTCTACATCTTTGGGGTTGTCTGTTTGGTGGTCACAACGGGAATGAGACGGTGCAGTGATTGTGATCCGAACCTCATACTCATAAATTGGGTTTGGGATAAGAAGGCCAACAACAAATTTCTTAAATCTACTGATCCGATTGCAAGATTTTGAAGTAGAGGAAATGGACAGAATGCGCATTGTTGGGCTCTCGTGTGTGCCTCCAAGTGCCTCCAAAAGGCCAATAATGAGGGATGTTATACAGGTATTAAAAGGAAAAGCCTATCTCCCTGAGCTACCCTGTACAAAACCTTCATTCAGACTATGATTTGCCAAGGAATACTACAGATGGATCGGCATCAACAGAATCATCACCTATTGAATATGATTTGGCATCACCTTACATAAGGGAAATCATGAGGACGCTAATACCAGAAGGCCATATCCCTACTCCATTAACAAACTACAATCTATCAAGGAATTCTGAGGATGGATCGATATCACCTTGCATGGAGCCATTAGAATCAGTAAGTTCTGCTGGATATGAATCAGCATCTGAATCACTTACAGAAGGAAGAGCAACAAACACACCGTGTCAGATTCAATGGTAGCTGCTTCGATATGTAATGGTATGATACAATACAAATGTTATAGAACTATTGATCAATCAGATAAAGTCATGAAGCTCACAACTGTTCCTTTATGCCTGCTACTGCCAATTGAAATTCCCTTGGAGTTTCTATAGAGTATCCATTTGAAGTATGCTGGGAATCTTCTCTGACATTCTCACTGTAATATCTATTGGGGTATTGATAAAAATATTCTTTGTGGGGGTTTTCTCCATGATTACCATTAGGATTATGCTAAAACTCTATAGGAAGTTCTCTTGAATATCCAACAGGATTTTGCTGATGTTGAATTAGGTTCTCTCTATGAAACCTAAACCCATTCAAATTCTGCTGAGATTCTGCTGGGTGTTGTCCGTAAGATGGACCACTCCTCCTGTACCCAGTCACTCAGGTGTCACGTGTGGACACACGTGCTTTATCAGAAATCTATATTTGTTTATTTAATTATGTCAATGTGTCTCAGTACTGTAAGAGTAAGTCACCTACATGTCACGGACTTAGAGATTGCACTCACGAATTGCCCGTGTGGCACTTGAACAACACCCGGATTGTTGAACAAGTCAGCCTTCTTCACTTAAACACTCAAGACCAACTTCACTCAAACTCTCACTTAGGCAATTACAAGAGCACACTTGAACACTTAGAAGGAATGAACTTGTATTGCTCTTGGAAATTTACAACTCTTGAGGAGTAGGTTACAAATGGGAACCTCACCCATATTAATGGCTAAAATGATGCCACATGCCAATCATCCGATGGATGTGAAGAATTCTAGAAACTCCTAACATATTCTACAAATTTCTACACACCAAGAATCATATAAAAGCTTTTTAGACCCTACTTCTTCCTTCTTCCATAAGCTTTTAGAACATTCCAGAGTGTTCTACAAGACTCCACACACTTCTACACAATTCTATAATCTTTTAGAGAACTCCAAAATTCTCTAGAGTTTTCTTGAACCATCCGGAATCTTCTAGAACCTTCTGGATTGTTCCAAACTCTTCTTGAGCATTCCGAATCATTCTAAAACATTCCGAAAAACTCTACAATGTACAAAAACTTGTACATTGAAGAAAGAATTATTAACTATAAAATTTTGACCATTTTCACTTGCATGAAGCACTTCCTGCCGGTCTATCTAAAAAGATAGTGTGCAAGAAATTGAATTTAGATGTCAGCATCTGAATTGGTTACAATTTACAGTCAGTTGCTTGTACAATTTGCATTTTTTTGCAACCTTAATTGTGTCATGTTACCATGTCAATCCTAACAGCCCCGGCTCACCCTTCTTTACATGTTTGATATAATTTGGATATTTCATTTGAATTTTTATTTTGCTTATGTTTTTTGGTTGTTTCCAAATCCATCCTTTATGTTATTTTCTACTGTTATTTGCAGCAGTATGTAAATCTATGGGGATGGAGAAGTGCTGGAGAGAACAGTCTAGGTACATTTAGTCATGTCCTTAAACAAGATCCATTTAGACAATGTGTGTGGTACTTTTCATAATCTTGATGAACTTATTATAGGATTTCCTACGGTTACTGTTTAAAATGCTGATTTCAAGAATTAATTGATTGACTTATTGGCCAAAGTGTCATTTAAATTTAATGTGAAGTATTTTCTATTAATTGATGGGATTGTTGATTATTTATCTAACTTGTTTCCTAATTCGGATCTTCTACTATAACAAACAATGGAAATACATATCCAATCACCCAAAAAATAGTAAAATTCGTGTAAGGAAAGTGGGTGCAAAATCCCATTTATACACATGTACCACCTTGCATCTCTGTAAACTACGAAGTTGTAGCCTTTGAAGTATTGTTTCCAACCCAAGAATAATCAAAGCAATCGGACATTGGAGTGAAACTTTATCGCAAAAATACTGAAGATATGTCAAACCTTCCTTTTTTTTTTCCCCTTCTTATTTTGTTTCTTTTTCCTTAATTCACTTACCAAATTCAAAAATCTTTTTATACTAGCTTGTAAATTTCGAAATTCCTCATCATTATCTTGAGATGATGAAAATAGTCTTCACACATGTGGATTTCTTCATGGGTTTTTAATAATGAGCTTAATAATTGGGCTTTTCAAAGTATGAAAAATCTAATAAATAATTTTACCACTTACAATCAATTCTAAAAATAACTAAATTAATCCAAACTCTTATAAATGGATTTAAATTAATTATTTTACGAATAAAACCCCTAAAATTGTGGTAAAATAATTATTAAAAATTCAAACTTTCCAAAAATATCAGCTTATGCCCATAAATTGCAAAATTTACCTTTTGAATTCTCATATCTTATATTTCCTTGTAAATCCTGCAAAACATACAAAATCGCATTAATCATATCGAAAAACACACAAAACAAGGGGCTAAGTCCCGCTTCTGGCCGTGATCAGGCATTAAGGGCTGTAAATCGTTGACAGAACTCTTTCTACTTTTTATGAGCTACAAAGATGGAAAATTCTAAGGGAAGAACAAAACTTTTTAGGAATTGGTTTAAATCATTTCAGCATCCCTCTAATAGATCTTATTCGTCTTCTTCATCCTACCAGTTTGCTTTAACTAGTTTTTCCCGTAATAGCTTAGAAAAAGAAAATTCAGAAAGAACAAAAAATTCAGAAGAAATGATATACGAAAATTTTGACCAAGCAATATCCAACTGGAAGTTGCCAGCCTTGCCTGTAACAGAAATATATAGTAATGGCACATTTGAAGAACAAAATGATTACCACATTAAAACTGTTGAAAAAACTGTTTCTCTCTCTAGAGGAAAACAAACAATTAAAGTTCTTGAAAGAAGAATTATTGAACAAATCAGAACCAAATACAACTACCTGTACATAGGATTAATTCAGGTAGGAATCAAACCTCTGTTTAGATTAGGATTAAATTTTTCTGTGTGTGCTTATGTGCGAGATTAGAGACATGATGAGTTTGATGATTCTCTTTATGCTATAATCAAATCAAGCCTATGTCATGGACCTGTATATTTTAACTGTTTTTCTAATATCACAATTGATGCTCATGATGATGATGTTCTTGATTGTGAACGATTGGATTCCAAAGTAAATGATTAAAGATAAGTCTAAGGAGTAAACCTTTTACTATAGTTTATCGTGTGTTCTACAAATCTATGATCTCTGTCTTCCCATGATAGCCTATAGAGATAAGGTTGATAAAGAAAAAACTACAGTTTTCATGGAAACAAACTTTAACAATAATGTGTTTATCCTAAAGGTCATCAGTTGAGAAAAAGTTATTCTCCTAGGAAGTTGGCAGATAGAAGACGTCACTCCAAGAGTAAATGAAATAACAGATGATTTACAAAGCATAGTCAAATTACCAAATGGTAATGTTGAAATCAATTTTAGGAGAAAAATGGAAAAAGCTAGGAGAAGTTTCGCCGGTTACACGGAAGGAAGAAAAAGTTTTAAATTAGAAGAAATAGATGATGAGCAAATGAGTAGTGAAAAAGAAGAAATGGATCAAAAGGTTTTTAGAAACAAAGAGAGTGGAATTGAACACCTTGTGTATAAAAGAACTTCGTTGGAAAAATCTTACAACCCAAGTGAAAGTGATTTTCTCCAAGGAGCCATAAGAATGGTTAGCATTCAAAAGCCAGAAGAAATACTTGTCAAAAAAATTGAAATTGACAAACCATATCTTAGAGAAAATTTGAAAAATCATCCTTTAAAAGATTGGTTCTTTAAAAGGTTTAACACAGAAGAAATGGATAAGATGAGAGAATTATGATATTTCCAAATGGAGGAAGAGGAAAGAAATATACCTTTCTTTGACTAGTTCATGGAATATTTTAAAAAAGGGAAAATCAAAGAAAAAGAAACTCAAAATCCAAAACAAATAAGAGTTATAGGAAGAACAACAAGAACCTGGAAAGACATTGAAGGAAAAGAAGTTCATAAATCTCACCCACCTTGGAAGAAACTTGATATTTCTGTCCCCAATATAGAAACCAAGAATTATGCCATGCCTGTAAAAAATGCATCTATTTATGAATCAAAATCAGACCCAAGTGCTAAAGACATAGGTATAGGTATTGGAGATATAATTGAACAAAACAATTACACCAATCTGTGTCTATTAACCATTAGAGAACAAACAGATGGAATAGAAAGAACAATCAAATCAAAACCCGAATTCAATAAAGATAAAGAAGAAAAATTAGAAGAAAGCTCTGCCAATGTAGTATATATTAACATACTGTGAACCATTTGGACGATTTGATATTCTGTTAATACATCTAAGTTCTATTCATATAAAGAATTTCCTGAATAGGTTAATTCTGAGGTGTAAGTGTATGGAGCTTCTTCGAGTTGTAGATCAACAGGGGTTTAATTCTTTGTCTCTGGCAATTTTATCTTGGGATTCCATTTCTTTAGACGGTTTATTAATAAATTCTCTAAAGCAGAAACTCTTAGGATGCTGAATCCTTTTCCTCCCATACTGAGGCTTTCCATCCTATTTGATAATTCTTTTTGCATTTCGTCTGTCATTGTGAATGGTCCCTCTTGCAAAATAATCCCTTTAGGTAATTGTCTGGGAACATATACTGCATTGGCAGAGCTTTCTTCTAATTTTTCTTCTCTATCTTTATTGAATTCGGGTTTTAATTTGATTGTTCTTTCTATTCGATCTGTTTGTTCTCCAATGGTTAATGGACACAGATTGGTGTAATTGTTTTGTTCAATTATATCTCCAATACCTATACCTATGTCTCTAGCATTTTGGGTCTGATTTTGATTCATAAATAAATGCATTTTTTACAGGCATGGCATAATTCTTGGTTTCTGTATTAGGGACAGAAATATCAAGTTTCTTCCAAGGTGGGTGAGATTTATCAACTTCTTTTCCTTCAGTGTCTTTCCAGGTTTTTGTTGTCTTTCCTATAACTCGTATTTGTTCTGGACTTTGAGTTTCTTTTTCTTTGATTTTTCCTTTTTTAAAATATTCCATGAACCAATCAAAGAAAGGTATATTTCTTTCTTCTTCCTCCATTTGGAAATACCATAGTTCTCTCATTTTATTTTTTTCTTCTGTGTTAAACTTTTAAAAAACTAATCTTTTAAAGGATGATTTTTCAAATTTTCTCTAAGATATGATTTATCAATTTTAAATTTTTTTTATAGGTATTTCTTCTGGCTTTTGAATGCTAACCATTCTTATGTCTCCTTGGAGAAAATCACTCTCACTAGGGTTATAGGTTTTTTGTGATGAAGTTCTCTTATACACAGGGTGTTCAATTCCACTTTCTTTGTTTCTAAAAACTTTTTTATCCTTTTCACTACTCCTTTGGTCATCATCTATTTCTTCTAATTTAAAACTTTTTCTTCCTTTCATATAACTGGCAAAACTTCTCCTAGCTTTTTCCATTTTTCTCCTAAAATTGATTTCAACATTTCCATTTGGTAATTTGACTATACTTTGTAAATCATCTGTTATTTCATTTACTCTTGGGGTGACATCTTCTATTTGCCAATTTCTTGGGAGAACAACTTCTTCCCAACTGATGACTTTTGGGATAAACACATTATTGTTAAAGTTTGTTTCCATGAGAATTGTAGTTTTTTCTTTATCAACCTTATCTCTATAGGCTATCATGGGAAAGACAAAGATCATGGATTTGTAGAACACATGATAAACTATAGCAAAAGGTTTACTTCTTGGATTCATCTTTAATCCTTTACTTTGAAATCCAACAGTTGCACAATCAAGAACATCATCATCATGAGCATCAATTGTGATATTGGGAAAGCAGTTAAAATAAACAGGTCCATGACAGAGACTTGATTCAATCATAGCATAAAGAGAATCATCAAACTCATCATGTCTATGATCTCGCACATAAGCACACACTGAAACATTTAATCCTAATCGAAACAATGGTTTGATTCCTACCTGAATTAATCCTATGTGCAGGTAGTTGTATTTGGTTCTGATTTGTTCAATAATTCTTTTATCAAGAACTTTAATTGTCTGTTTTCCTCTAGAGAGAGAAACAGTTTTTTCAACAGTTTTTATGTGGTAATCATTTTGTTCTTCAAATGTGCCATTACTATATATTTCTATTACAGGCAAGGCTGGCAACTTCTAGTTGGATATTGCTTGGTCAAAATTTTCATATATCATTTCTTCTGAATTTTTTGTTTTTCTGAACTTTCTTTTTCTAAGCTATTACGGGTAAAACTGGTTAAAGCAGACTGGTAGGATGAAGAAGACAAATTAGATCTATTAGAAGGATACTGAAATGATTTAAACCAATTCTTAAAAAGTTTTGTTTTTCCCTTAGAATTTTCCATCTTTAAAAAAAAAAAACACTCCCGCGAGTCGTTTCGGCACGTGTTTCGCTGTCCTATAGTACGACCATTTTAGACTACTACAGACATAGACATATACTACTAGAGAATAACAGAAAGGAAGAAAGGAGTGATACAATGTAAGAATTGGGACCTCTGGGTTAAAAGAGAAGCTGAGACCTCTGGATAATAGAAGTATCCATTTCGATTTCTGTGTTCTCATTTCTACTAATGAAATGAGAATTCTCAGGTTCATCTCCATTGTATTACTTTTGGTCTGTGTCTGCCTTGCCATTTTGAAGTTCATTCCACGGTATGTATGTCTTTTTATGATTTTTGCTGCTTCGTATTTTATTTTACCATTTCTCATTTTCTGCGAAATGAGAACAGATATCACTGCTTTTGTTTGTATTTTGTTTTATGATTTCTCGTATTCCGTGAAGTGAGAAGAGAGGTGATGAAAAACCCCCGATACCCACTGCTCTTCTTCGTATTTTGTTTTAGGATTTCTCATTTTCAGCAAAATGAGAAGAGAGATGATCGAGGAGAAGGAGAAGAAAGGCGATGGAGGGAGAAGGAAAAGACAGTGTTGGTTGGTCTCGCCTAGGAAATCAGAGTGTCATCGTTTGTGCACCGTCCTTGAAGTAATGCTGCCGAACCTATGAGAAATGAAATTGAGAGACGGAGAGAGAGGGAGAAAAACTGCCTGGTCAAATTAGGTCCTAGCTTGGTGGTCGCCTTTCTTGGAATTTTTTTTGAAATAGTTCTTTCAATTTCGTCTCTTCCCCTTCCTTCGTTTTCTTCCGTTCTCTTAACTCCACTTTTTTTTTTTTCATCCATTTCCCATTGATGGAAGAGAGACAGATGGGGAAAATGGCAATGCCTTAGTTGTTTTCCCATAAATTCCATCACAGCCCCAAGTACTTTTCCCATTCCTTCCATGGCAGCACCAGAGATATACGAGTAAAACCGATATTTTGAATAAAAATTATTCAGTGTTCCCTCTATAACAAAAATATTAGTGTCCGAATCATGATTTTAGAATCTGGGCATTTTGTTTGTTTCAGCTGGATTAGACCGAAATTGAGTGAGACAGTGGAAGTGAATATTCCACGAGTTGAATTTTTTTTTCATTAATTAATTGTTCCCTCCAAAATCAGTGGATTACAGTTGCTTAAATTAAATAGAAGAAAAAACCAAATCCTATACTAAATACCGTAAAAAACCATTGTGAACTGCAAAAAACCGCAATGAACCGTATAAAACCGTAAACAGTGAACAGCGGTTCACAATATTTGAAAATTTTTTATGTTAAAAAAATAGATATATTTGAAATTTAAATGTTTCTTACTATTTTTATCTCATATCTTTCACCGTTTTGTTATATTACTTAGACTTTGAACATTATTTGTGATATTTATGTTAATATTACTTAGAGTTTGAATGTCATTTGTAATATTTATATTAATATTACTCATATTAATGTTATATACAATATTTATATTAAATTATTAATTGATCGGTTTTTACCGGTTTTAATTGCAGTTGAATCCGGTTGAACCCGGTTGAATGCGGTTGAATCCAGTTGAACTCGGTTGAACATAAAATGCCTCGAACATGGTTCATTAGATAGTCCGGCCCTGATAACATTGGCACAAACGGTGGCACTTTGATTTCCTATGCCGGACCAGTCAACACCATCTTTTCCTTCTCCCTCCATCGCCTCTCTTCTCCTTCTCCCTTCATCGCCTCTCTTCTCATTTCGCAGAATAAGTGAAATCATAAAACAAAATACAAGGAAGAGCAATGATATCTCTTCTCATTTCGCAGAAAATGAGAAATCATAAAACAAAATACGAAGAAGAGTAGTGATATATCTTCTTATTTCGTAGAAAATGAGAAATCATAAAACAAAATACGAAAAGGAGCAGTGGTATCACATTCAGTTAGTAATGTAAAGAAGAGCAATGGGTAAAAATCATAAAAAGAAAGACAGCGCGTGGAATGAACATCAAAATGGCAACGAAGACGGAGACTAGAAGTATTGCAATGAAGGTGGACCTGAAAATTCCCATTTCAGTAGTAGAAATGTGAGCGCAGAAATCGAAATATATGCTTTCTGGTAACACAATGACGATGGACCTGAAAATTCTCATTTCACTAGTAGAAATGAGAGCGCAAAAATAGAAATGGATACTTCCCGTTACCTAGAGGTTTCCGCATCGTCTTTTAACCCAGAGGTCCGAGTTCTTACACTGAATATTACTTCTTTCTGTTAGTCTCTAGTAGACTAGGCCGAGGTCTGTAGAAGTATAAAAGGGTGGCACGTCATGAGAGCGAAACATGTGTAGAAACCTCCCACCCTCCCTAACGAGGAGAAGGCGCCGCAAATGAAAAGAGATATAGAAGATGCAAAGACCACGCGTCTCCATCTGCACCAGAGAAAGGAAGCCGAAAACGCCAGAAGCAATGCCCCGTAGAATAAGTCGGCCAAGAGAGACCAGCCTACTTGTAAAAAAAAAAATTATATTAGATTTTAAAAATATAGAATAAAAAACATATTTAAAAAAAAAACACTCCCGCAGTCGGTTTCCACACGTGTTTCGCTCTCCCGTAGTACCGCCATTTAAGACTACTACAGACATAGGCCTAGACTACTAGAGAATAACAGAAAAGAAGAAAGGAGTGATACAGTGTAACAACTGGGACCTCTGGGTTAAAAGAGAAGTTGAGACCTCTGGATAATAGAAGCATCCATTTCGATTCCTGTGTTCTCATTTCTACTAGTGAAATGAGAATTCTCAGGTTCATCCCCATTGCATTACTTCTGGTCTCTGTCTGCCTTGCCATTTTGAAGTTCATTCCACGGTATGTATGTCTTTTTATGATTTCTCGTATTCTGTGAAATGAGAAGAGAGGCGATGGAGGAAGAAGGAGAAGAGAGGTGATGAAAAACCCCTGATACCCACTGCTCTTCTTCGTATTTTGTTTTATGATTTCTCATTTTCTGCAAAATGAGAAGAGAGACGATCGAGGAGAAGGAGAAGAGAGGCGATGGAGGGAGAAGGAAAAGACGGTGTGGTCCAGCCTAGGAAAGCACAGTGTCATCATTTGTGCACCGTCCTTCAAGTAATGCTGCCGGACCTCTGAGAAATGAAACTGAAGACAGAGAGAGAGGGAGAAAAACTGCCTCGTCAGATTAGGGCCTGGCTTGGTGTTTGCCTCTCTTGGAATTTCTTTTGAAATACTTCTTTCAATTTGGTCTCTTCCCCTTCCTTCGTTTCCTTCCGTTCTCTCTTCACTCTACTTTTCTTTTTCATCCATTTTCCATCGATGGAAGAGAGGAAGATGAGGAAAATGGCAATGCCCTAGTTGTTTTCCCATCTATTCCATCACAGCACCAAGTTCTTTTCCCATTCCTTCCATGGCAGCACCAGAGATATACAGAAAAAATCGGTATTTTGAAAAAAAAATTACTCAGTGTTCCCTCTAGAACAAAAATATTAGTGTCCAAATCATGATTTTAGAATCTGGAATGGACACTCGAGAAAACTCTAGAGAATTTTGGAGTTCTCTAGAAGATTGTAGAATTGTGTACAAGTGTGTGGAGTCTTGTAGAACACTCTGAAATGTTCTAAAAGCTTATGGAAGAAGGAAGAAGTAGGGTCTAAAAAGCTTTTAGATGATTCTTAATGTGTAGAAATTTGTAGAATATGTTAGTAGTTTCTAGAATTCTCCACATCCATTGGATGATTGGCATGTGGCATCATTTTAGCCATTAATTCCTAAGGCTTTTAGTATAAATAGGGGTGAGGTTCCCATTTTTAACCTACTCCTCAAGAGTTGTAAATTTCCAAGTGCAATACAAGTTCATTCCTTCCAAGTGTTCAAGTGTGCTCTTGTAATTGCCTAAGTGAGAGTTTGAGTGAATTGGTCTTGAATGTTTAAGTGAAGAAGGCTGACTTGTTCAACAATCTGGGTGTTGTTCAAATGCCACACGGGCAATTCGTGAGTGCGCAATCTCTAAGTCCGTGACATGTAGGTGTTATACACTTACAGTATTGAGACACACTGACATAATTAAATAAACAAATATAGATTTCTGATGAAGCACATGTGTCCACACGTGACAACTGAGTGACTGGGTATAGGAGGAGTGGTCCATCTTAAGGACGGCACCCAGAAGAATCTCAGCAGAATTTGAATGGGTTTAGGTTTTATAAAGAGAACCTAATTCAACATCAGCAAAATCCTGTTGGATATTCAAGAGAATTTCCTATAGAGCTTTAGCATAATCCTAATGGTAATAATGGAGAAAACCCCCACAAAGAATATTTTTATCAATACCCCAATAGATATTATAGTGAGAATGTCAGAGAAGATTTCCAGCATGCTTCAAATGGATACTCCATAAAGAAATGTATTATGCTAGTAATGGGGTAGTGCGATTCCAAATGTTGAAGCATCTAATTCAATTGGCAGTAGCAGGTATAAAGGAACAGTTGTGAGCTTGATGACTTTATCTGATTGATCAATAGTTCTATAACATAGTACAAGAAATCAATTTGTATTGTATCATACCATTACATATCGAAGTAGCTACCATTGAATCTGACACAGTGTGTTTGTTCCTCTTCCTTCTGTAAGTGATTCAGATGCTGATTCATATCCAGCAGAACTTACTGATTCTAATGGCTCCATGCAAGGTGATATCGATCCATCCTCAGAATTCCTTGACAGATTGTAGTTTGTTAATGGAGTAGGGATATGGCTTTCTAGTATTAGCGTCCTCATGATCTCTCTTATGTAAGGTGATGCCAAATCATATTCAATAGGTGATGATTCAGTTGATGCCGATCCGTTTGTAGTATTCCTTGGCAAATCGTAGTCTGAATGAAGGTTTTGTAGCAGGTAGCTCAGGGAGATAGACTTTTCCTTTTATAATACTTGTATAACATCCCTCATTATTGGTCTTTTGGAAGCACTTGGAAGCACACACGAGAGCCCAACAATGCGCATTCTCTCCATTTCCTTTACTTCAAAATCTTGCAATCTTGGATCAGCAGATTTGAGCAATTTGGTGTTGGCCTTCTTATCCCAAACCCAATTTATGAGTATGAAGTTCGGATCACAATCACTGCACCGCCTCATTCCCGTTGTGACCACCAGACAGACAACCCCAAAGATGTAGAAATCAGTATTTCCAGAGATTATGCCTTTACACAAATACTATGTACTCATATACCTCGCGTTCAATCATAACCTCATCATAAATAATTTTATAAACCAAACAGAAAAACATGTTAAAAAAGTAATCTCATTACTCAAAGACATAATTTGGAACTACTTTAAATGAAATCCAAAATAAAAATCAATAATTCAAAAAATACAAAACAATACTAAAATTAATAGCCTAAAAACAAGCTATACTATATATCACACCCAGAGATTCACCCAACCTAGCCATCTTATAATTTGAGTAAATAAGAGATTACATGTACATTGTAGAGCTTTTCAAAATGTTCTAGAATGATCCAGAATGCTCAAGAAGAGTCTGGAACAATCTGGAAGGTTCCAGAAGATTCCAGATGGCTCAAGAACATTCTAGAGAATTTTGGAGTTCTCTAGAAGATTCTAAAATTGTGTAGAAGTGTGTGGAGTCTTGTAAAATACTCTGGAATGTTCTAGAAGCTTATGGAAGAAGGAAGAAGTAGGGTCTAAAAAGAAGTATTTCAAAAAAATTCCAAGAAAGACGACCACCAAGCCAGGCCCTAATCGGACCAAACAGTTTTTCTCCCTCTCTCTCCGTGTCTCAGTTTCATTTCTCAAAGGACCAGCAGCATTACTTCAAGGACTGTGCATAATCGATGACACTCTAATTTCCTAGGCCGGACCAGCCAACACCGTATTTTCCTTCTCCCTCCATCGCCTCTCTTCTCATTCTCCTCGATCGTCTCTCTTCTTATTTTGCAGAAAATGAGAAATCATAAGACAAAATACGAAGAAGAGTAGTGGGTATCGGGGGTTTTTCATCACCTCCCTTCTACTTCTTCCTCCATCGCCTCTCTTCTCATTTCGCACAATAAGAGAAATCATAAAACAAAATACAAACAAAAGCAGTGATATCTGTTCTCATTTCGCAGAAAATGAGAAATGGTAAAATAAAATACGAAGCAGTAAAAATCATAAAAAGACATACATACCATGGAATGAACATAAAAATGGCAAGGCAGACAGAGACCAGAATTCATGCAATGGGGATGAACCTGAGAATTCTCATTTATCTAGTAGAAATGAGAACACAGAAATCAAAATGGTTGCTTCTATTATCCAGAGGTCTCACAAATAACATTTAAACTCTAAGTAATATATCAAAACGGTAACAGATATGTGATAAAAATAGTAAGAAAGCTTTAATTTCAAATATATCTTTTTTTTTTAAATAAAAAATTTTCAAATATTGTGAACCGCCGTTCACTGTTTGCAGTTTTATACGATTCATTGCAGTTTTTTGCAGTTCACAACGGTTTTTGACGGTATTTAGCATAGGATTTGGTTTTTTCTTATATTTAATTTTATCAAGTGCAATCCACTGATTTTGGAGGGAACAATAAATTAATGAAAAGAAAATCAACTCGTGGAATATTCCCTTCCACTGTCTCACTCAATTTTGGTCTAATCCAGCTGAAACAAACAAAATCCCCAGATTCTAAAAGCATGATTTGGACACTAATATTTTTGTTCTAGAAGGAACATTGAGTATTTTTTTTCAAGATACCAGTTTTACCCGTATATCTCTGGTGTTGCAATGGAAGGAATGGGAAAAGAACTTGGTGCTGTGGTGGGAAAACAACTAACGCATTGCCATTTTCCTCATCTTCCTCTCTTCCATCGATGGGAAATGGATGAAAAAAAAATAGTGGAGTGAAGAGAGAACGAAAGGAAAGGAAGGAAGGGGAAGAGACCAAATCGAAAGAAGTATTTAAAAAAAAATTCCAAGAAAGGCAACCACCAAGCTAGGCCCTAATCTGACCAGGCAGTTTTTCTCCCTCTCTCTCCGTCTCTCAGTTTCATTTCTCAGAGGTCCGACAGCATTACTTGAAGGATGGTGCACAAACGATGACACTGTGATTTCCTAGGCTGGACCACACCGTCTTTTCCTTCTCCCTCCATCACCTCTCTTCTCCTTCTCCTCGATCGTCTCTCTTCTCATTTTGCAGAAAATGAGAAATCATAAAACAAAATACGAAGAAGAACAGTGGGTATCGGGGGTTTTTTCATTACCTCTCTTCTCCTTCTTCCTCCATCGCCTCTCTTCTCATTTCGCAGAATACGAGAAATCATAAAACAAAATACAAACAAAAGCAGTGATATCTATTCTCATTTTGCAGAAAATGTGAAATGGTAAAATAAAATACGAAGTAGTAAAAATCATAAAAAGACATATATACCATGGAATGAACATAAAAATGGCAAGGCAGACAGAGACCAGAAGTAATGCAATGGGGATGAACTTGAGAATTCTCATTTCACTAGTAGAAATGAGAACACAGAAATCGAAATGGTTGCTTCTATTATCCAGAGGTCTCAGCTTCTCTTTTAACCGAGAGGTCCCAGTTCTTACACTATATCACTCCTTTCTTCCTTTCTGTTATTCTCTAGTAGTCTAGGCCTATGTCTGTAGTAGTCTAAAATGGTCGTAATATAGGAGAGCAAAACACATGTGGAAACCGACTCGCGGGAGTGTTTTTTTTTTAAATATGTTTTTTATTCTATATTTTTAAAATCTGATATCATTTTTTTTTACAATTAGGCTGATCTTTCTTGGCTGGCTTATTCTGCGGGGCATGGCTTATGGCGGTTTCGGCTTCCTTTCTTTGGTGCGGATGCAGACACGTGGTCTTGGCATCTTCTATCTCTCTCTTAGATAGTCCTCCCCTGATAACATTGGCACAAACAGTGACACTCTGATTTCCTATACCGGACCGGCCGACACTATCTTTTCCTTCTCCCTACATCGCCTCTCTTCTTTTTCTCCCTTCATCGCCTCTCTTCTCATTTCGCAGAATATGACAGATCATAAAACAAAATACGAAGAAGAGCACTGATATCTCTTCTCATTTCACAGAAAATGAGAAATCATAAAACAAAATACGAAAAGATATAAACTCTAAGTAATATATCAAAACGGTAAAAGATATGTGATAAAAATAGTAAGAAACTTTAATTTCAAATATATCTTTTTTTTTAAATAAAAAATTTTCAAATATTGTGAACCGTCGTTCACTGTTTGTAGTTTTATATGATTCATTGCAGTTTTTTGCAGTTCACAACGGTTTTTTACGGTATTTAGCATAGGATTTGGTTTTTTCTTTTATTTAATTTTATCAAGTGCAATCCACTGATTTTGGAGGGAACAATTAATTAATGAAAAGAAAATCAACTCGTGGAATATTCACTTCCACTGTCTCACTCAATTTTGCTCTAATCCAGCTGAAACAAACAAAATCTCCAGATTCTAAAATCATGATTTGGACACTAATATTTTTGTTCTAGAGGGAACACTGAGTAATTTTTTTTCAAAATACCGATTTTACCCGTATATCTCTGGTGTTGCCATGGAAGGAATGGGGAAAAAACTTGGTGCTGTGATGGAATAGATGGGAAAACAACTAAGGCATTGCCATTTTCCTCATCTTCCTCTCTTCCATCGATGGGAAATGGATGAAAAAAAATAGTGGAGTGAAGAGAGAACGAAAGGAAAGGAAGGAAGGGGAAGAGACCAAATCGAAAGAAGTATTTAAAAAAAAATTCCAAGAAAGGCAACCACCAAGCTAGGCCCTAATCTGACCAGGCAGTTTTTCTCCCTCTCTCTCCGTCTCTCAGTTTCATTTTTCAGAGGTCCGGCAGCATTACTTGAAGGACAGTGCACAAACGATGACACTCTGATTTCCTTGGCCGGACCAACCAACACCGTATTTTCCTTCTCCCTCCATCGCCTCTCATCTCCTTCTCCTCAATCGTCTCTCTTCTCATTTTGCAGAAAATGAGAAATCATAAAACAAAATACGAACAAGAGCAGCGGGTATCGGGGGCTTTTGATCACCTCTGTTCTCCTTCTTCCTCCATCGTCTCTCTTCTCATTTCGCAGAATACAAGAAATCATAAAACAAAATACAAACAAAAGCAGTGATATCTGTTCTCATTTCGCAGAAAATGAGAAATGGTAAAATAAAATACGAAGCAGTAAAAATCATAAAAAGACATACATACCGTGGAATGAACTTAAAAATTGCAAGGCAGACAGAGACCAGAAGCAATGCAATGGGGATGTACCTAAAAATTCTCATTTCACTAGTAGAAATGATAACACAGAAATCGAATTGGATGCTTCTATTATCCAGAGGTCTCAACTTCTCTTTTAACCCAGAGATCCTAGTTCTTACACTGTATCACTCATTTCTTCCTTTCTGTTATTCTCTAGTCGTCTAGGCCAATGTCTATAGTAGTCTATAATGGTGGTAATACAGGAGAACGAAACACATGTGGAAACCGACTCGTGGGAGTGTTTTTTTTTTAAAATAAGTTTTTTATTCTATATTTTTAAAATTTGATATCATTTTATTTTATTTTTTTTACAATTAGGCTGGTCTTTCTTGGCCGGCTTATTCTCTGGGGCATGGCTTCTGGCGTTTTCGGCTTCCTTTCTCCGGTACGGATGCAGACGCGTGGTCTCGGCATCTTCTGTATCTCTCTTCATTTGTGGCGCCTTCTCCTCGAGGGAGAGGGTGGCAGGTTTCTACACATATTTCGCTCTCATGCCATAGTACCCTTTTAGACTACTAAAGACCTAAGCCTAGACTACTAGAGACTAACAGAAATAAGTGATACTCAGTGTAATAATTCAGACCTCTGGGTTAAAAGACGACGCTAAAACCTCTAGGTAACAGGAAGCATCCATTTCGATTTTTACGCTCTCATTTCCATTAATGAAATGGGTATTTTCAGGTCCATCGTCATTGCATTACCAGAAAACATCTATTTCGATTTCTGCACTCTCATTTCTACTACTGAAGTGGGAATTTTCAGGTCCATCTTCATTGCAATACTTCTGGTCTCCATCTTCGTTGCCATTGTGATGTTGATTCCACGGTATGTCTTTCATTTTATGATTTTTACCCATTGCTCTTCTTTGCATTACTAACTGAATGTGATACCCACTGCTCCTTTTCATATTTTGTTTTATGATCTCTCAGTTTCTGTGAAATGAGAAGGTATATCACTGTTCTTCTTCGTATTTTGTTTTATGATTTCTCATTTTCTTCGAAATGAGAAGAGATATGAATGCTCTTCTTCGTATTTTGTTTTATGATTTCTCATATTCTGCGAAATGGGAAGAGAGGCGATGAAGGGAGAAGGAGAAGAGAGGCGATGAGGGAGTAGGAAAAGATGGTGTTAGCTGGTCCGACATAGGAAATCAGTGTATCACCATTTGTGCCAATGTTATAAGGGCCGCACTATCTAACGAACCATTTTCGAGGCAATTTAGGTTCATAAAGCAGTGATATTTGTTCTCATTTCGCAGAAAATGAGAAATGGTAAAATAAAATACAAAGCAGTAAAAATCATAAAAAGACATACATACCGTGGAGTGAACTTCAAAATGGCAAGGCAAACAGAGACCAAAAGTATTGCACTGGGGATGAACCTGAGAATTCGCATTTCACTAGTAGAAATGAGAACAAAGAAATCAAAATGGATGCTTTTATTATGCAGAGGTCTCAGCTTCTCTTTTAACCCAGAGGTCCCAGTTCTTCCACTATATCACTCTTTTCTTCCTTTCCGTTATTCTCTAGTAGTCTAGGCCTATGTCTGTAGTAGTCTAAAATGGTCGTACTACAAGAGAGCGAAATACGTGTGGAAACCGACTTGGGAGAGTGTTTTTTTTTTTAAAATATGTTTTTTATTTTATATTTTTAAAATTTGATATCATTTTATTTTATTTTTTTTTTTACAATTAGGCTGGTATTTCTTGGCCGGCTTATTCTCCGGAGCATGGGTTATGGCTTTTTCGGCTTCCTTTCACTGGTGCGGATGCAGACGCATGGTCTCAGCATCTTCTGTATCTCTCTTCATTTGCGACGCCTTCTCCTCGGGAGGGAGGGTGGCAGATTTCTACACATGTTTCACTTTCATGCCGTACCATACTTTAAACTACTACAGACTTAGGCCTAGACTACTAGAGACTAACAGAAAGAAGTGATACTCAGTGTAAGAACTCGGAACTCTGGGTTAAAAGACGACGCTGAAACCTCTGGGTAACGGGAAACATCCATTTCGATTTTTGCGCTCTCATTTCTACTAGTGAAATGGGAATTTTCAGTTCCATCATCATTGCATTACCAGAAAGCATCTATTTTGATTTCTGCGCTCTCATTTCTACTACCGAAATGGGAATTTTCAGGTCCGATTGAACCTGATTGAATTCGGTTGAATCCGGTTGAACCTGATTAAACCCGGTTGAACCTAAAATGCCTCAAAAACGGTTCGTTAGATAGTTTGGCCCTGATAACATTGGCACAAAATGTGACACCCTGATTTCCTATGCCGGACCAGCCAACACATCGTCTCCTTCTCCCTTCATCGCCTCTCTTCTCCTTCTCCCTTCATCGCCTCTCTTCTCATTTCGTAGAATATGAGAAATTATAAAATAAAATAAGAAGAAGAGCACTAATATCTCTTTTCATTTCGAAGAAAGTGTGAAATCATAAAACAAAATATGAAGAAGAGCAGTGATATATCTTCTCATTTCGCAGAAAATGAGAAATCATAAAACAAAATACGAAAAGGAGCAGTGGGTATCACATTCAGTTAGTAATGTAAAGAAGAGCAATGGGTAAAAATCATAAAAAGAAAGACATACCGTGGAATGAACATCAAAATGGCAACGAAGACGGAGACCAGAAGTATTGCAATGAAGATGGACCTGAAAATTCTCATTTCAGTAGTAGAAATGAGAGCGTAGAAATCGAAATAGATGTTTTCTGGTAATGCAATGACGATGGACTTGAAAATTCCCATTTCACTAGTAGAAATGAGGCCGCAAAAATCGAAATGGATGCTTCCTGTTACCCAGAGGTTTCAGCGTCGTCTTTTAACCTAGAGGTCCGAGTTCTTACACTGAGTATCACTTCTTTCTGTTAGTCTCTAGTAGTCTACGCCTAGGTCTGTAGTAGTCTAAAAGGGTGGTACGGCATGAGAGAGAAACATTTTGAAAAGCTCTATAATGTACATGTAATCTCTTATTTACATGGCCGAACCTCACCACTTAGGTTAGCACTTGCATGTAACTCCTAGATAAGTGATGAATGATAATGGCGTTTATGGGAGTTACATAGGTGAGAAGTGTATTTCAAATTTAAATCCATATACACGTTGGAATGGCATGAGGGTTTATTCCATGAATGGGTCTTCAAAGGGACAGCCAATAGATGGTTGGGTGGTCCAAAGACTAAAGATCAAAACCGTTGGGTTCAAGGAGTTCCATCTCATGGATGAAACTCCCACATGGGCAATTGATGATGAGTGGCGGTTACACCAAGGTTAACAAAGACTAGCCGTTGGGCACCTTGGGAGTTTCATCTCAAGGATGAAACCCAAGGAAGGTATTAAACAAATGGGAGTTACAAGTGGGTTCACACTTGGAGAAGTGATGGAGAAGGGTTGCATCTAGGGCAGTCAAGAGCCAAGAAACCGTTGGAGGGTTTCATCTCAAGGATGAAACCCCCAAATGAAATAAGTTATGGGAGTAAATGGGAGGGGAGTTACATGAAGTGCTAACCTTGGGCTGAAGTTCATTAGCCAAAAAGGGTTTCATTTTCTCTCTCTCTCTCCCTCTCCCTCTCTTGGACGTTGTTCATCTCTCAAAGACCAAAAGCATTAGCTAGTTGCCTATCTCCAATCAGTTTTTGGTTGATTCTTTCACCAAGACAAAATATACAAAGGAGTTTGGCATCAAGGCTTATCACTCTCATCCAAGGCCAAAAGTTCTATCTCTCTCTCTCTCAAATCAATACTTTGGCTAAACCATTTCAAGGAGTCTCCAAGCAAGATCAGTCTCAGCTAAAGGAAGAAGGAGAGGCTAAGGAAGTGAAGGATCAAGTAGTCAAAGAACCGAAGGAGTCGCGATATTGGTAAGTGCACTTTGAACCCTTGTTAAATAAGTTGGTTAAGGTAATATGATCCGGCCATTGTCTGGCCAAATCTATCAAGGGATTGGATCATGGTTTATGTTGTTTAAAAAGGGCAAATCATGGATCACAGGGTTCAGCCACTCAAAGGGTGTGGTGATTTTTATGGTTGTTAAGGGATAAAAACCATACTAT
The DNA here is from genome assembly GCA_013350335.1 of Chimonanthus salicifolius. NCBI lineage: Eukaryota > Viridiplantae > Streptophyta > Magnoliopsida > Laurales > Calycanthaceae > Chimonanthus > Chimonanthus salicifolius. Next base: position 39,310,046 of record CM023538.1, read on the forward strand.
GTAATGAAGGTTTTAAAGGGTTTTGAATGGAGATAAGTTTAATATTTTGGGTTGGCCAGGATGGCTGAACCATGTGGTTATCATGGCTAAAGTGTAGAGCCTAATTTGTATATAAATGATGGAATCATTGTGTTAAGAGAACCATAGGGTTGAACCCCGTGGACTGTTTTGACGGGATAATTGGATTAAGATCATGTTGGAAGTTATGATTTGTTATATGCTTTTGATCTAAGAATCACCTATGCTTAGTTATGGATTTAGTATTAAATTGATCAACCATGATAGATGATGGAACATGGGATAAAAATCCATAGGGTGAGGTTCGGCCATGTAGTATGGCCGAACTCCACTAATGGTCATTTGGTGGATTTAGTGTTAATTTATAATGTAAATGGAGATGGATGAATGAAGGATTTAAGGGACCAAAAAACTAAGTGGTGGGGTTCGGCCATACAACGTGGATTGGATATGGACTTTGGTTTTTAAGAAAAATTAAACAAAGGTTAGTATAGTGGCATTATTGTAAATATGGATGAAATGATCAAAGGTGAAATAAACAAAGATGAAATGACCAAAGGAATTGAAATATGGGCCAAAACCAAAGTGGTAAGGTTCGGCCATGTTGTATGGCCGAACCCTACCAAGGTTCATTTGGAAGATTAAGTTATTTGAATGATGTGTTTGGGCTTAAGAATACAAAGAAGGGATTAAAACAAAATTAAGTAAGGTTCAGCCATGGTGTATGGCCGAACCCCACAAGGTTGCATTTGTTGGATTGGGGATTGTATATAAGTAAATTGTATGGTTTTGGTTGAATAAAAGAGAGACCAAAATTTAAGTGGGTGAGGTTCGGCCATACCCTATGGCCGAACCCCACAAAGAGGTTTTTTGGGACTTAGACTAAGTTGGAAATTATATGGATATATGCTTGATTTGCTGTTATATAAATAGGGCAACGGGGTTTCTTGAATGGTGTACAAGTCGTGAATGGCTGACGGTTTAAAAAAGCGGTCAATCTAAGTGAACTTTGTGTAAGTTTCCTACCTTTTTGAACCACACTTATATTTGATGTTTTATCGTAATTTTGATGAATTATGTGCTAAGTTATTATGTTTCAAAGTGGTTTTGTATGTTAAGATGTGTTTACAAATGGCATGAACTCATGGACATATCATGCATGGCATGGGGTGGTGATTATGGAAACCGGAGGCCACACTCCGTCGGGGCGTCTGAAAGACCACTGTGGGGTGCCTTGATGATGAGAATCCCATCAAGAGGAAACCGGAGGCAACACTCCGTCGGGGTGTCCGAAAGACCACTGTGGGGTACCTTGACGATGAGAATCCCGTCAAGAGGAGGCTATGTATATTTGTGATGGGTGGGACTCATTACATGTGCATTACATACATAGCATTGCTTTTATGAGATTTTGATGAACATGTATTATTATATTATTTGCATGTTTTTATACTAACCTTGTGGTAGCCTTATTTGGAAACACCTACTGGGCACGTTGATCTAACGCCCTATCTCTATCCTTAGTGGATGACGCAGGAAAGGGGAAGAACGAGGATCATGAAGGAAACCAAGCATAGGAGCTTGGGCTTTGAATGAACTTTTAATGGATTGATTTATGGACTTTTTATATGGACAATGTAATTTGATAGTTAGTGTTGTCGGCGTGTAATAATGTAGTTAACTAGTTACTATGGTTTGGTTTATTTTGGATGGTTTGGAATGAATGTTAGTTTAAGGTTATTTTAGTAATTTTGGAGAATCTGATTATGTACTTTGCTATCTAAAGATGTAAAATGGTGTAGTCTTAGGATCTATTATAACCCGCAGTTAGATTAAGATTAAGTTTATTCCGCAAGTCTTATTTGTACCATGTGAGGATCGATTACTATGGACTTAGTTCATATGCACATGGGCTTGGCCAGTTAAGGGTCAGACTTTAGAAGTCTAAACTTAACACGCGTCGTGACGTCCTGCCCCGATCACTTGTTTATTATTATTTAAAAAAAATAAACTCTGATTATTAGAGTGAAAAGGGCGGGGTGTTACATCCGTTACCCAGAGGTTTCAGCGTCGTCTTTTAACATAGAGGTTCGAGTTCTTACTCTGAATATCACTTCTTTCTGTTAGTCTCTAGTAGTCTAGGCCTAGGTCCGTAGTAGTCTAAAAGGTGGTACGGCATGAGAACGAAACATGTGTAGAAACCTCCCACCCTCCCTCCCGAGGAGAAGGCGCTGCAAATGAAGAGAGATACAGAAGCTACAGAGACCATGCGTTTGCATCCGCACTAGAGAAAGGAAGCCGAAAACGCCAGAAGCCATGCCCCGGAGAATAAGCCGGCCAAGAAAGACCAGCCTAATTGTAAAAAAAATAAAATAAAATGATATTAGATTTTAAAATATAGAATAAGAAACATATTTAAAAAAAAACACTCCCGCGAGTCAGTTTCCACACGTGTTTCTCTCTCATGTAGTACTACCATTTTAGACTACTACAGACATAGGCCTAGACTACTAGAGAATAACAGAAAGGAAGAAAGGATTGATACAGTGCAAGAACTGGGACCTCTGGGTTAAAAGAGAAGCAGAGACCTCTTGATAATAGAAGCATCCATTTCGATTTCTGTGTTCTCATTTCTACTTGTGAAATGAGAATTCTCAGGTTCATCCCGATTGCATTACTTCTGGTCTTTGTCTCCCTTGCCATTTTGAAGTTTATTCCATGGTATGTATTTCTTTTTATGATTTTTACTGCTTTGTATTTTATTTTACCATTTCTCATTTTTTGCGAAATGAGAACATATATCACTGCTTTTGTTTGTATTTTGTTATATGATTTCTCGTATTCTACGAAATGAGAAGAGAGGCGATGGAGGAAGAAGGAGAAGAGAGGTGATGAAAAACCCCCTATACCCACTGCTCTTCTTCATATTTTTTTTTATGATTTCTTATTTTCTGCAAAATGAGAAGAGAGACGATTGAGGAGAAGGAGAAAAGAGGCGATGGAGGGAGAAGGAAAAGGCGGTGTTGGCTAGTCCGGCTTAGGAAATTAGAGTGTCAACGTTTGTGCACTGTCCTTGAAGTAATGCTTCCGGACCTCTGAGAAATGAAACCGAGAGACGGAGAGAGAGAAAAACTGCCTGGTTAGATTAGGGCCTAGCATGGTGGTCGCCTTTTTGGAATTTTTTTTGAAATACTTCTTTCAATTTGGTCTCTTCTCCTTCCTTCGTTTCCTTCTGTTCTCTCATCACTCCATTTTTTTTTTCATCCATTTCCCATCGATGGAAGAGAGGAAGATGAGGAAAATGGCAATACCTTAGTTGTTTTCCCATCTATTCCATCACAACACCAAGTTCTTTTCCCATTCCTTCCATAGCAGCACCAAAGATATACGGGTAAAACCGGTATTTTGAAAAAAATTGCTTAGTGTTCCTTCCAGAACAAAAATATTAGTGTCCAAATCATGATTTTAAAATCTGGAGATGTTGTTTGTTTCAGCTAGATTAGATCGAAATTGAGTGAGACAGTGGAAGTGAATATTCCACGAGTTGATTTTTTTTTCATTAATTAATTGTTCCCTCCAAAATCAGTGAATTACACTTGCTTAAATTAAATAGAAGAAAAAACCAAATCCTTTGCTAAATACTGTAAAAAACCACAATGAACCGTATAAAACCGCAAACAGTGAACCGTAGTTCACAATATTTGAAAAAAAAAATTATTTTAAAAAAATAGATATATTTGAAATTTGAATGTTTCTTACTATTTTTATCACATATCTTTCACCGCTTTGATATATTACTTAGACTTTGAATGTTATTTGTGATATTTATATTAATATTACCTAGAGTTTGAATGTCATTTGTAATATTTATATTAATATTACTCATATTAATGTTATTTAAAATAGTTATATTAAATTATTACGTGACCGGTTTTTATCGGCTTTAACCGCCGTTGGACCCGATTGAATCCGGTTGAACCCGGTTGAACCTAAAATGCCTCGAAGACTGTTCATTAGATAGTCCGGCCCTAATAACATTGGCATAAACGGTGACACTCTGATTTCCTATGCCGGACCAGCCAATACATCTTTTCCTTCTCCCTCCAATGCCTCTCTTCTCCTTCTCCCTTGATCACCTCTCTTCTCATTTCACAGATTATGAGAAATCATAAAACAAAATACAAAGAAGAGCACTGTTAGTCTCTTCTCATTTTGCAGAAAATGAGAAATCATAAAACAAAATACGAATAAGAGCAGTGATATATCTTCTCATTTAGCAGAAAATGAGAAATCATAAAACAAAATACGAAAAAGAGCAGTGGGTATCACATTCAGTTAGTAACGCAAAGAAGAGCAATGGGTAAAAAAAATAAAAAGAAAGACATACCGTGGAATGAACATCAAAATGGCAACGACGACGGATACCAGAAGTATTGCAATGAAGATGGACCTGAAAATTCCCATTTCAGTAGTAGAAATGAGAGCGCAAAAATCGAAATAGATGCTTTCTGGTAATGCAATGACGACGAACCTGAAAATTCCCATTTAACTAGTAGAAATGAGAGCGCAAAAATTGAAATGGATGCATCCCGTTAACCAAAGGTTTCATCGTCGTCTTTTAACCTAGAGGTCCGAGTTCTTACACAGAGTATCATTTCTTTCTGTTAGTCTCTAGTATTCTATGCCTATGTCTGTAGTAGTCTAAAAGGGTGGTACGGCATGGGAGAGAAACATGTGTAGAAATCTGCCACCCTCCCTCCCGAGGAGAAGGCGTTCCCATTTCACTAGTAGAAATGAGAGCGTAAAAATCGAAATGGATGCTTCCCGTTACCCAGAGGTTTCAGCGTCGTCTTTTAACCCAGAGGTCCGAGCTCTTACTCTGAGTATCACTTCTTTCCGTTAGTCTCTAGTAGTCTAGGCCTAGGTCTGTAGTAGTCTAAAAGGGTGGTACGGAATGAGAGCGAAACATGTGCAGAAACCTGTCACCCTCCCCCCAGAGGAGAAGGCACTGCAAATGAAGAGAGATACAGAAGATGTCGAGGCCACGCGTTTGCATCCGCACCAGATAAGGGAAGCCGAAAACGCCAGAAGCCATGGCCCGGAGAATAAGCCGGCTAAGAACGACCAGCCTAATTGTAAAAAAAAAAAAAAAAAATGATATCAGATTTTAAAAATATAGAATAAAAAACATATTTAAAAAAAAAAAACTCCCGCGAGTCGGTCTCCACACTTGCTTCGCTCTCCTATAGTACGACCATTTTAGACTACTATAGACATTGGCCTAGACTACTAGAGAATAACAGAAAGGAATAAAGGAGTGATACAGTGTAAAAACTGGGACCTCTGGGTTAAAAGAGAAGCTGAGACCTCTGGATAGTAGAAACATCCATTTCGATTTCTGTGTTCTCATTTCTACTAATGAAAAGAGAATTCTTAGGTTCATCCCCATTGCATTACTTCTGGTCTCTGTCTGCCTTGCCGTTTTGAAGTTCATTCCATGGTATGTATGTCTTTTTATGATTTTTTCTGCTTCGTATTTTATTTTATCATTTCACATTTTCTGTAAAATGAGAACAGATATCACTGCTTTTGTTTGAATTTTGTTTTATGATTTCTTGTATTATGTGAAATGAGAAGAGAGGCGATGAAGGAAGAAGGAGAAGAGAGGTGATGTAAAACCCCCTATACCCACTGATCTTCTTCGTATTTTGTTTTATGATTTCTCATTTTCTGCAAAATGAGAATAGAGACGATCGAGGAGAAGGAGAAGAGAGGTGATGGAGGGAGAAGGAAAATACGGTATTGGCTGGTCTGGCCTAGGAAATCAGAGTGTCATCGTTTGTGCACCAGTCCTTGAAGTAATGCTGCCGGAACCTCTGAGAAATGAAACTGAGAGACGGAGAAAAACTGCCTGGTCAGATTAGAACCTGGCTTGGTGGTCGCTTTTCTTGGAATTTTTTTTGAAATACTTCTTTCAATTTGGTCTCTTCCCCTTCCTTCGTTTCTTCCCGTTCTCTCTTAACTCCACTTTTTGTTTCATCCATTTCCCATCGATGGAAGAGAGGAAGATGAGGAAAATGGAAATGACTTAGTTGTTTTCCCATCTATTCCATCACAGCACCAAGTTCTTTTCCCATTCCTTCCATGGCAGTACCAAAGATATATGGGTAAAATTGGTATTTTGAAAAAAAATTAGTCAGTGTTCCTTCTAGAACAAAAATATTAGTGTCCAAATCATGATTTTAGAATCTGGGGATTTTGTTTGTTTCAACTGGATTAGACCGAAATTGAGTGAGACAGTGGAAATGAATATTCCACGAGTTGTTTTTTTTTCATTAATTAATTGTTCCCTCGAAAATCAATGGATTACACTTGCTTAAATTAAATAGAAGAAAAAACCAAATCCTACGCTAAATACATTAAAAAACCATTGTGAACTGCACAAAACCTCAATGAACCGTATAAAAGCGCAAACACTGAACCGCGGTTCACAATATTTGAAAAAAATTATTTTAAAAAAATAGATATATTTGAAATTTAAAGGTTTTTTACTATTTTTGTCATATATCTTTCACCGTTTTGATATATTACTTAGAGGTTGAATGTTATTTGTAATATTTATATTAATATTAGTCATATTAATGTTATATACAATATTTATATTAAATTATTACTTGACCGGTTTTAACCGCAGTTGAACCCGGTTGAATCCGGTTAATATTACTTATATTAATGTTATATACAATATTTATATTAAATTATTACTTGACTGGTTTTTACCGGCTTTAACCGCAGTTGAACCCGATTGAATCCTGTTGAACCCGATCGAATCCGGTTGAACCCGGTTGAACCTAAATGCCTCAAAAACGGTTCGCTAGATAGTCCAGCCCTAATAACATTGCCACAAACGGTGACACTCTGATTTCCTATGTGGGATCAGCCAACACCATCAGTAGTAGAAATGAGAGAGCAGAAATCGAAATAGATGCTTTATGGTAATGCAATGATGATGGACCTGAAAATTCCCATTTCACTAGTAGAAATGAGAGCGCAAAAATCGAAATGGATGTTTCCCGTTGCCTAAAGGTTTCAGCGTTGTCTTTTAACCCAGAGGTCCGAGTTCTTACATTGAGTATCACTTCTTTCTGTTAGTCTCTAGTAGTCTAGGCCTAGGTCTGTAGTAGTCTAAAAGGGTGGTACGGCATGAGTGCGAAACATGTGTAGAATCCTGCCACCATCCCCCCTGAGGACAAGAGATATTGGCCTCAAGGAATGAATACAAGAGGAATAGGGCTAATACATGGCATTGAGGTAGCAACATTCAGCTTCTCCATAGCAGTGATGGTAACTGCATGGAATCGGATAAGGAAGAAGATAATTGAAATGAGAAAGGGGGAATTTCAACATATTGTTGAGAACCATGTGAAGAAAATCCTTCAAAGTTATCTCTCTTTGAGATAAGATCTGCAATAGAGATATTCCATTCTAAGAAACATCTAGGAGGAGGGTCTGCTCGGACTGTGTACAGAGGTGTACTCACCTCTAGTAAGAGTATAGTTGTTAAAATTTTTAACAAAGAGAAGTATTTTAGAGACACTTTTCCAAGGGAGATGACAACTATGATAAATTCATCAAGACACAAGAATCTCCTTCAACTTCAAAGCTGGTGCTGTGAAGAATTCGAGAAACTCCTAACATATTTTACAAATTTCTACACACCAAGAATCATCTAGAAGCTTTTTAGACCCTACTTCGTCCTTCTTCCATAAGCTTTTAGAACATTCCAAAGTGTTCTATAAGACTACACACACTTCTACACAATTTTAGAATCTTCTAGAGAACTCCAAAATTCTCTAGAATCTTCTTGAATCATCTGAAATCTTCCGGAACCTTCCGGATTATTCCAGACTCTTCTTGACCATTCTGGATCATTCTAAAACATTTTGAAAAGCTCTATAATGTACATGTAATCTCTTTACATAAATTATAAGATAGCTAGGTTGGGTGAATCTCTGGGTGTGATATATAGTATAGCTTGTTTTTAGGTTATTAATTTTAGTATTGTTTTTTATTTTTTTGAATTATTGATTTTTATTTTGGATTTCATTTAAAGTAGTTCCAAATTATGTCTTTGAGGAATGAGATTACTTTTTTAACATGTTTTTCTATTTGGTTTATAAAATTATTTACGATGAGGCTATGATGGAACCGCAAGATATATGAGTACAAAGTATCTGTGTAAAGGCATAATCTCTGGAAATACTGATTTCTACATCTTTGGGGTTGTCTGTCTGGTGGTCACAATGGGAATGAGGCGGTGCAGTGATTGTAATCCGAACTTCATACTCATAAATTGGGTTTGGGATAAGAAGGCCAACTACAAATTGCTTAAATCTGCTGATCCAAGATTGCAAGATTTTGAAGTAGTGGAAATGGAGAGAATGCGCATTGTTGGGCTCTCGTGTGTGCTTCCAAGTGTCTCCAAAAGGCCAATAATGAGGGATGTTATACAGGTATTAAAAGGAAAAGCCTATCTCCCTGAGCTACCCGGTACAAAACCTTCATTCATACTATGATTTCCCAAGGAATACTACAGATGGATCGGCATCAACTGAATCATCACCTATTGAATATGATTTGACATCACCTTACATAAAGGGAGATCATGAGGACGCTAATACCAGAAGGCCCTATCCCTACTCCATTAACAAACTACAATCTGTCAAGGAATTCTGAGGATGGATCAATATCACCATGCATGGAGCCATTAGAATCAGTAAGTTCTACTGGATATGAATCAGCATCTGAATCACTTACAGAAAGACGAACAATAAACACACCGTGTCAGATTCAATAGTAGCCACTTCGATATGTAATGGTATGATACAATGCAAATTGATTTCTGGTACTATGTTATAGAACTATTAATCAATCAGATAAAGTCATCAAGCTCACAACTGTTCCTTTATACCTGCTACTGCCAATTGAGTTAGATACTTCAACATTTGGAATCGCACTACCCCATTACTAGCATAATACATTTCTTTCTGATATCCAGTTTGGTTTTGTTGAAATTCTCTTGGAGTTTCTATGGAGTATCCATTTGAAGCATACTAGAAATCTTCTCTGACATTCTCACTGTAACATCTATTGGGGTATTGATAAAAATATTCTTTGTGGGGGTTTTCTTCATGATTACCATTAGGATTATGCTAAAACTCTATAGGAAATTCTCTTGAATATCCAACAGGATTTTGCTGATGTTGAATTAGGTTCTCTCTATAAAACCTAAACCCATTCAAATTCTGCTAAGATTCTGTTTGGTGCCGTCCTTAAGATGGACCACTCCTCCTGTACCCAGTTACTCAGTTGTCACGTGTGGACACACGTGCTTCATCAGAAATCTATATTTGTTTATTTAATTATGTCAGTGTATCTCAGTACTTAAGAGTAAGACACCTACATGTCATGGACTAACAGATTGCACTCACGAATTGCCCGTGTGGCACTTGAACAACACCCGAATTGTTGAACAAGTCAGCCTTCTTCACTTAAACACTCAAGACTAACTTCACTCAAACTCTCACTTGGGCAATTACAAGTGCACACTTGAACACTTGGAAGGAATGAACTCGTATTGCACTTGGAAATTTACAACTCTTGAGGAGTAGGTTACAAATGGGAACCTCACCGTTATTTATACTAAAATGGATGTGAAGAATTCTAGAAACTCCTAACATATTCTACAAATTTCTACACACCAAGAATCATCTAAAAGCTTTCTAGACCCTACTTCTTCCTTCTTCCATAAGCTTTTAGAACATTCTAGAGTGTTCTACAAGACTCCACACACTTCTACACAATTCTATAATCTTCTAGAGAACTCCAAAATTCTCTAGAGTTTTCTTGAACTATAAATTATAAGATGGCTAGGTTGGGTGAATCTCTAGGTGTGATATATAGTATAGCTTGATTTTAGGTTATTAATTTTAGTATTGTTTTGTATTTTTTGAATTATTGATTTTTATTTTGGATTTCATTTAAAGTAGTTCCAAATTATGTCTTTGAGGAATGAGATTACCTTTTTAATATGTTTTTCTGTTTGGTTTATAAAATCATTTACGATGAGGTTATGATGGAACTGAGAGATATATGAGTACTATCTGTGTAAAGGCATAATCTCTGGAAAAACTAATTTCTACATCTTTGGGGTTGTCTGTCCAAATCCTACGCTAAATACTGTAATACTTCTTGTCCATCTTCATTGCATTACTTCTGCTCTCCGTCGTCGTTGTCATTTTGATGTTCATTCCACGGTATGTCTTTCTTTTTATGATTTTTACCCATTGCACTTCTTTGCATTACTAACTGAATGTGATACCCATTGAAGGTGATATTGGCCTCAATGAAGGAATACAAGAGGAATAGGGCTAATACATGGCATTGGGGTAGCAACATTCAGCTTCTCCATAGCAGTGATGGTAGCTACATGGAATCGGATAAGGAAGAAGATAATTGAAAGGAGAAAGAAGGAATTTCAACATATTGTTGAGAACCATGTGAAGAAAATCCTTCAAAGTTATCTCTCTCTAAGATAAGATCTGCAACACAGAGATTCCATTCTAGTAAACGTCTAGGAGGAGGGTCCGCTGGGACTGTGTATAGAGGTGTACTCACCTCTACTAAGACTATAGCTGTTAAAATTTTTAACAAAGAGAAGTATTTTGGAAACACCTTTCCAAGGGAGATGATAACTATGATAAATTCATCAAGACACAAGAATCTCCTTCAACTTCAAGGTTGGTGCTATGAAGAATTCTAGAAACTCCTAACATATTTTACAAATTTCTACACACCAAGAATCATCTAGAAGCATTTTAGAGCCTACTTCTTCCTTCTTCCATAAGCTTTTAAAACATTCCACAGTGTTCTACAAGACTCCACACACATCTACACAATTTTAGAATCTTCTAGAGAACACCAAAATTCTCTAGAATCTTCTTGAACCATCTGGAATCTTCTGAAACCTTTCTGATTGTTCCAGATTCTTCTTGAGCATTCTGGATCATTCTAGAATATATGAGTACAAAGTATCTGTGTAAAGGCATAATCTCTAGAAATACTGATTTCTACATCTTTGGGGTTGTCTGTCTGGTGGTCACAACGGGAATGAGGCAGTGCAGTGATTGTGATCCGAACTACATACTCATAAATTGTGTTTGGGATAAGAAGGCCAACAACAAATTGCTTTAATCTGCTGATCCAAGATTGCAAGATTTTGAGGTAGAGGAAATGGAGAGAATGCACATTGTTGGGCTCTCGTGTGTGCTTCCAAGTGCCTCCAAAAAGCCAATAATGAGGGATGTTATACAGGTATTCAAAAGGAAAAGCCTATCTCCCTGAGCTACCCGGTGCAAAACCTTCATTCAAACTACGATTTGCCAATGAATACTACAGATGGATCGGCATCATCACCTATTGAATATGATTTGGCATCACCTTACATAAGGGAGATCATGAGGATGCTAATACCAGAAGGCCCTATCCATACTCCACTAACAAACTGCAATTTGTCAAGGAATTCTGAGGATGGATCGCTATCACCATGCATGGAGCCATTCGAATCAGTAAGTTCTACTGGATATGAATCAGCATCTGAATCACTTACAGAAGGAAGAGCAACAAACACACCATGTCATATTCAATGGTAGCTACATCGATGTGTAATGGTATGATACAATACAAATTGATTTCTTGTACTATGTTATAGAACTGTTGATCAATCAGATAAAGTCATCAAGCCCAAAATTGTTCCTTCATACCTGCTACTGCCAATTAAATTAGATGCTTCAATATTTGGAATCGCACTACCCCATTACTAGCATAATACATTTCTTTCTGATATCCAGTTTGGTTTTGTTGAAATTCCCTTGGAGTTTCTATGGAGTATCCATTTGAAGCATGTTGGGAATCTTCTCTGACATTCTCACTGTAATATCTATTGGGGTGTTGATAAAAAAATTCTTTGTGGGGGTTTTCTCCATGATTACCATTAGGATTATGCTAAAACTCTATAAGAAATTCTCTTGAATATCCAACAAGATTTTACTGATGTTGAATTAGGTTCTCTATAAAACCTAAACCCATTCAAATTCTGCTGAGATTCTACTGGGTGCCGTCCTTAAGTTGGACCACTCCTCCTGTACCCAGTCACTCAGTTGTCATGTGGACACACGTGCTTCATCAGAAATCTATATTTGTTTATTTAATTATGTCAGTGTGTCTCAGTACTGCAAGAGTAAGACACCTACATGTCACGGACTTAGAGATTGCACTCACGAATTGCCCGTGTGGCACTTGACCAACACCTGAATTGTTGAACAAGTCAACCTTCTTCACTTAAACACTCAAGACCAACTTCACTCAAACTCTCAGTTAGGCAATTACAAGAGCACACTTGAACACTTGGAAGGAATGAACTTGTATTGCACTTGGAAATTTATAACTCTTGAGGAGTAGGTTACAAATGGGAACCTCACCCCTATTTATACTAAAAGCCTTAGGAATTAATGGCTAAAATGATGCCACATGCCAATCATCCAATAGATGTAGAGAATTCTAGAAACTCCTAACATATTCTACAAATTTCTACACACCAAGAATCATCTAAAAGCTTTCTAGACCCTACTTCTTCCTTCTTCCATAAGCTTTTAGAACATTCCAGAGTGTTCTACAAGACTCCACACACTTCTACACAATTCTATAATCTTCTAGAGAACTCCAAAATTCTCTAGAGTTTTCTTGAACCATCCGAAATCTTTTGGAACCTTCCGGATTGTTCCAGACTCTTCTTGAGCATTCCGGATCATTCTAAAACATTCCAAAAACTTGTACATTGAAGAAAGAAGTATTAACTATAAAATGTTGACCATTTTCACTTGCACGAAGCACACTTCCTGCTAGTCTATCTAAAAAGATACTGTGCAAGAAATTGAATTTAGATGTCAGCGTCTGAATTGGTTACAATTTACAGTCAGTTGGTTGTACAATTTGCTCTTTTTTGCAGGCTTAATTGTGTCATGTTACCATGTCAATCCTAACACGACCCACCCCTCTTTACATGTTTGATATAATTTGGATATTTCATTTGAAATTTTATTTTGCTTATGTTTTTTTGGCTGTTTCCAAATCCATCCTTAAAGTTATTTTCTACTGTTATTAGCTAAAGTGTCATGTAAATTTAATGTGAAGTATTTTCTATTAATTGATGGGATTGTTGATTATTTATCTAACTTGTTTCCAAATTCGGATCTTCCACTATAACAAACAATGGAAATACATATCCAATCACCCAAAATATAGTAAAATTCGTGTAAGGAAAGTGAGTGCAAAATCCCGTTTTAAACATATGTACCACCTTGCATCTCAGTTTTGACTGGTCCAATGTTATCAGGGCCGGACTATCTAACGAACTGTTTTCGAGTCATTTTAGGTTCAACGGGGTTCAACCGGATTCAACCGGGTTCAACTGCAGTTGAAGCCGCTAACAACCGGTCAAGTAATAATTTAATATAAATATTGTATATAACATATGAGTAATATTAATATAAATATTACAAATAACATTCAAACTCTAAGTAATATTAATATAAATATCACAAATAACATTCAAACTCTAACTAATATATCAAAACGGTGAAAGATATGTGATAAAAATAGTAAGAAACCTTTAAATTTTAAATATATCTATTTTTTTAAAATAAAAAATTTTCAAATATTGTGAATTGCAGTTCATTGTTTGCGGTTTTATACGGTTCATTGCTGTTTTTTGCAGTTCACCACGGTTTTCTACGGTATTTAGCGTGGGATTTGATTTTTTCTTATATTTAATTTAAGCAAGTGTAATCCACTGATTTTGGAGGGAACAATTAATTAATGAAAAAAAATCAACTCGTGGAATATTCACTTCCACTGTCTCACTCAATTTCGGTCTAATCCAGCTTAAACAAACAAAATCCCTAGATACTAAAATCATGATTTGGACACTAATATTTTTGTTTTAGAGGGAACACTGAGTAATTTTTTTTCAAAATATCGGTTTTGCCGTATATCTCTGGTGCTGCCATGGAAGGAATGGGAAAAGAACTTGGTGCTGTGATGGGAAAACAACTAAGGCATTGCCATTTTCCTCATCTTCCTCTCTTCCATCGTTGGGAAATGGATTTAAAAAAAAAAAGTGGAGTGAAGAGAAACGGAAGGAAACGAAGGAAGGGGAAGAGACCAAATTGAAAGAAGTATTTCAAAAAAAATTCCGAGAAAGGCGACCACCAAGCCAGACCCTCGTCTGACCAGGCAGTTTTTCTTCCTCTCTCTCTGCCTCTCAATTTCATTTCTCAGAGGTCCGGCAGCATTACTTCAAGGACGGTGCACAAACGATGACACTCTGATTTCCTAGGCCGGACCAGCAAACACCGTCTTTTCCTTATCCCTCCATCGCCTTTCTTCTACTTCTCCTTGATCGTCTCTCTTCTCATTTTACAGAAAATGAGAAATCATAAAACAAAATACGAAGAAGAGCAGTGGGTATCGGGGGTTTTTCATCACCTCTCTTCTCCTTTTTCCTCCATCGCCTCTCAGGTTCATCCCCATTGCATTACTTCTGGTCACTGTCTGCGTTCCCATTTTGAAGTTCATTCCACAGTATGTATGACCTTTTATGATTTTTACTTCTTTGTATTTTATTTTACCATTTCTCACTTTCTACGAAATGAGAACAGATATCATTGCTTTTGTTTGTATTTTGTTTTATGATTTCTCGCTTCTAGGTAACGGTGAGAGATATGTGATAGAAATAGTAAGAAACCTTTAAATTTCAAATATATCTATTTTTTTAAAATAAAAAATTTTCAAATATTGGGAACCGCGGTTTACTGTTTGAGGTCTTATATAGTTCATTGCGGCTTTTTGCGGTTCACAACAGTTTTTTACGGTATTTAGTGTAGGATCTGGTTTTCTCTTCTATTTAATTTAAGCAAGTGTAATCCACTGATTTTGGAGGGAACAATTAATTAATAAAAAAAATCAACTCGTGGAATATTCACTTCCACTGTCTCACTCAATTTCGGTCTAATCCAGCTGAAACAAACAAAATTCCCAGAATCTAAAATCATGTTTTGGACACTAATATTTTTGTTTTAGAGGGAACACAGTAATTTTTTTCAAAATACCAGTTTTACCCGTATATCTCTGATGCTGCCATGGAAGGAATGGGAAAAGAACTTGGTGTTGTGATGGAATAGATAGGAAAACAACTAAGACATTGCCATTTTCCTCATCTTCCTCTCTTCCATCGATGGGAAATGGATGCAAAAAAAAAGTGGAGTGAAGAGAGAACGGAAGGAAACGAAGGAAGGGGAAGAGACCAAATTGAAAGAAGTATTTCAAAAAAAATTCCAAAAAGGCGACCACCAAGCCAGGCCCTAATCTGACTAGGCAGTTTTTCTCCTTCTCTCTTCGTCTCTCAGTTTCATTTCTCAGAGGTCCGGCAGCATTATTTCAAGGACGGTGCACAACGATGACACTCTGATTTCCTAGGCTAGACCAGCCAACACTCTGATTTCCCATTCCTTCCATGGCAGCATCAGAGATATATAGGTAAAACCGGTATTTTGAAAAAAATTACTGTGTTCCCTCTAAAACAAAAATATTAGTGTCCAAAACATGATTTTAAAATCTGGGAATTTTGTTTGTTTCAGATGGATTAGACCGAAATTGAGTGAGACAGTGGAAGTGAATATTCCACGAGTTGATTTTTTTTTATTAATTAATTGTTCCCTCCAAAATCAGTGGATTACACTTGCTTAAATTAAATAGAAGAGAAAACCAAATCCTACACTAAATACCGTAAAAAACTGTTGTGAACCGGCAAAAGCCGCAATGAACTATATAAGACCACAAACAGTAAACCGCGGTTCCCAATATTTGAAAATTTTTTATATTAAAAAAATAGATATATTTGAAATTTAAAGGTTTCTTACTATTTTTATCACATATCTCTCACCGTTACCCAGAAGCGAGAAATCATAAAACAAAATACAAACAAAAGCAATGATATCTGTTCTCATTTCGTAGAAAATGAGAAATGGTAAAATAAAATACAAAGAAGTAAAAATCATAAAAACTCATACATACTGTGGAATGAACTTCAAAATGGGAACGCAGACAGTGACCAGAAGTAATGCAAGGGGGATGAACCTGAGAAGCGATGGAGGAAAAAGGAGAAGAGAGGTGATGAAAAACCCACTGCTCTTCTTCGTATTTTGTTTTATGATTTCTCATTTTCTGTAAAATGAGAAGAGAGACGATCAAGGAGAAGGAGAAGAGAGGCGATGGAGGGAGAAGGAAAAGACGGTGTTAGCTGGTCCGGCCTAGGAAATCAGAGTGTCATCGTTGTGCACCGTCCTTGAAGTAATGCTGCCGGACCTCTGAGAAATGAAACTGAGAGACGAAGAGAGAGGGAGAAAAACTGCCTAGTCAGATTAGGGCCTGGCTTGGTGGTCGCCTTTTTGGAATTTTTTTTGAAATACTTCTTTCAATTTGGTCTCTTCCCCTTCCTTCGTTTCCTTCCGTTCTCTCTTCACTCCACTTTTTTTTTCATCCATTTCCCATCGATGGAAGAGAGGAAGATGAGGAAAATGGCAATGCCTTAGTTGTTTTCCCATCACAGCACCAAGTTCTTTTCCCATTCCTTCCATTGCAGCACCAGAGATATACGGGTAAAACTGGTATTTTGAAAAAAAATACTCAATGTTCCTTCTAGAACAAAAATATTAGTGTCCAAATCATGCTTTTAGAATCTGGGGATTTTGTTTGTTTCAGCTGGATTAGACCGAAATTGAGTGAGACAGTGGAGGTGAATATTCCATGAGGTGATTTTTTTTTCATTAATGAATTGTTCCCTCCAAAATCAGTGGATTACACATGATTAAATTAAATAGAAGAAAAAACCAAATCCTACGTTACATACAGTAAACAACCGTTGTGAACCACCAAAAACCACAATGAGCTGTATAAAACTGCAAACAGTGAACCGCGGTTCATAATATCTGAAAATTTTTTATTTTAAAAAAATATATATTTGAAATTTAAAGGTTTCTTACTATTTTTATCACATATCTTTCACCATTTTGATATATTATTTAGAGTTTGAATGTTATTTGTGATATTTATATTAATATTACTTAGAGTTTGAATGTCATTTGTAATATTTATATTAATATTACTCATATTAATGTTATATACAATATTTATATTAAATTATTACTTGACCAGTTTTTACCGGCTTTAACTGTAGTTGAACCCAATTGAACCCGATTGAATCCGGTTGAACCTAAAATGCGTCGAAAACAGTTCGTTAGATAATCCGACCCAGACAACATTGGCACAAATGGTGACACTCTGATTTCCTATGTCGGATCAGCCAACACCATCTTTTCTTTCTCCCTCCATCGCCTCTCTTCTCCTTCTCCCTTCATCGCCCCTCTTCTCATTTCGCAGAATGTGAGAAATCATAAAACAAAATACGAAGAAGAACACTGTCAGTCTCTTCTCATTTCACAGAAAATGAGAAATCATAAAAGAAAATACGAAGAAGAGCAGTGATATATCTTCTCATTTCACAGAAAATTAGAAATCATAAAACAAAATACGAAAAAGAGCAGTAGGTATCACATTCAGTTAGTAATGCAAAGAAGAGCAATGGTTAAAAATTATAAAAAGAAAGTCATACTATGCAATGAACATTAAAATGGCAACGAAGACGGAGACCAGAAGTACTGCAATGAAGATGGACCCGAAAATTCCCATTTCAGTAGTAGAAATGAGAGTGCAGAAATCGAAATAGATGCTTTCTGGTAATGCAATGACGATGGACCTGAAAATTCCCATTTCACTAGTAGAAATGAGACAGCAAAAATCGAAATGGATGCTTCCCGTTACCTTGAGGTTTCAGCGTCGTCTTTTAACCCAGAGGTCCAAGTTCTTACACTAAGTATCACTTTTTTCTGTTAGTCTCTAGTAGTCTACACCTAGGTCTGTAGTAGTCTAAAAGGGTGGTACGGCATGAGAGCGAAACATGTGCAGAAACCTGCCACCCTCCCCTCAGAGGAGAAGGCGCCGCAAATAAAGAGAGATACAGAACATACCGAGACCACTCGTCTACATCCGTACCAGAGAAAGGAAGCCGAAAACGCTAGAAGCCATGGCCCGGAGATTAAACCGGCTAGGAAAATGATATCAGATTTTAAAAATATAGAATGAAAAACATATCTAAGAAAAAAAAACTCCTGTGAGTCGGTTTCCACACGTGTTTCGCTCTCCTGTAGTACGACCATTTTAGACTGCTACAGACATAGGTCTAGACTAGTAGAGAATAACAGAAAAGAAGAAAGGAGTGATACAGTGTAAGAGCTGGAACCTCTGGGTTAAAAGAGAAGCTGAGACCTCTGGATAATATAAGCATCCATTTCGATTTGTGTGTTCTCATTTGTACTAGTGAAATGAGAATTCTCAGGTTCATCCCCATTGCATTACTTCTGGTCTCTGCCTGCCTTGTCATTTTGAAGTTCATTCCACGGTATGTATATCTTTTTATGATTTTTACAGCTTCGTTTTTTATTTTACCATTTGACATTTTCTGCGAAATGAGAACAGATATCACTGCTTTTGTTTGTATTGTGTTTCATGATTTCTCATATTCTGTGAAATCAGAAGAGAGGCGATGGAGGAAGAAGGAGAAGGGAGGTGATGTAAAACCCCCGATACCCACTGCTCTTTTTTGTATTTTGTTTTATGATTTCTCATTTTCTGCAAAATAAGAAGAGAGACGATCGAGGAGAAGGAGAAGAGAGGCGATGGAGGGAGAAGGAAAAGACAATGTTGGTTGGTTCGGCCTAGGAAATCACAGTGTCATCGTTTGTGCCCCATCCTTGAAGATATGCTGCCGGACCTCTGAGAAATGAAACTGAAAGATAGAGAGAGAGGGAGAAAAACTGCCTGGTCAGATTAGGGCCTGGCTTGGTCGTCGCCTTTCTTGGAATTTTTTTTGAAATACTTCTTTCAATTTGGTCTCTTTCCCTTCCTTCATTTCCTTCCATTCTCTCGTCACTCCACTTTTTTTTTTCATCCATTTCCCATCGATGGAAGAGAGGAAGATGAGGAAAATGGCAATGCCTTAGTTGTTTTCCCATCTATTCCCTTCACAGCACCAAGTTCTTTTCCCATTCCTTCCATGGCGGCACCAGAGATATACGGGTGAAACCTGTATTTTGAAAAAAAATTACTCAGTGTTCCCTCTAGAACAAAAATATTAGTGTCCAAATCATTATTTTAGAATTTGGGGATTTTGTTTGTTTTAGCTGGATTAGACCGAAATTGAGTGAGACATTGGAAGTGAATATTCCACGAGTTGATTTTTTTTTTCATTAATTAATTGTTCCCTCCAAAATTAGTGAATTACACTTGCTTAAATTACATAGAAGAAAAAACCAAATCCTACGCTAAATACCTAAAAAAACCACTGTGAACTGCAAAAAACCGCAATGAACCGTATAAAACCGCAAATAGTGAACCGCGGTTCATAATATTTGAAAATTTTTTATTTTAAAAAAATAGATATATTTGAAATTTTAAGGTTTCTGACTATTTTTATCACATATCTTTCACCGTTTTGATATATTGCTTAGACTTTGAATGTTATTTGTGATATTTATATTAATATTACTTAGAATTTGAATGTCATTTGTAATATTTATATTAATATTACTCATATTAATATTATATACAATATTTCTATTAAATTATTACTTGACTGGTTTTCACCCGCTTTAACCGCAGTTGAACCCGGTTAATCTGGTTGAATCCGGTTGAACTCGGCTGAATCTGGTTGAACCCGATTGAATCCGGTTGAACCTAAAATGCCTCGAAAACGGTTCGTTAGATAGTCCGGCCCAGACAACATTGGCACAAACAGTGACACTCTGATTTCCTATGCCGGACCAGCCAACACCATCTTTTCTTTTTCCCTCCATCGCCGCTCTTCTCCTTCTCCTTTCATCGCCCCTCTTCTCATTTCGCAGAATATGAGAAATCATAAAACAAAATACGAAGAAGAGCACTGTTAGTCTCTTCTCATTTCACTGAAAATGAGAAATCATAAAAGAAAATACGAAGAAGAGCAGTGATATATCTTCTCATTTCACAGAAAATGAGAAATCATAAAACAAAATACGAAAAGGAGCAGTGGGTATCACATTCAGTTAGTAATGCAAAGAAGAGCAATGGGTAAAAATCATAAAAAGAAAGACATACCATGGAATGAACATCAAAATGTCAACGAATATGGAGACCGGAAGTATTGCAATGAAGATGGACCTGAAAATTCGCATTTCAATAGTAGAAATGAGAGTGTAGAAATCGAAATAGATGCTTTCTGGTAATGCAATGACAATTAACCTGAAAATTCCCATTTCACTAGTAGAAATGAGAGCGTAAAAATCGAAATGGATGCTTCCCGTTACCCAAAGGTTTCAACGTCGTCTTTTAACCCAGAGGTCCGAGTTCTTACACTGAGTATCACTTCTTTCTGTTAGTCTTTAGTAGTCCAGGCCTAGGTCTGTAGTAGCCTAAAAGGGTGGTACGGCATAAGAGTGAAACATGTGTAGAAAAAACCTACCACCCTCCATCCCCAGGAGAAGGCGTTCCCATTGCACTAGTAGAAATGAGCGCTCAAAAATCGAAATGGATGCTTCCCGTTACCCAGAGGTTTCAGCGTCGTCTTTTAACCCAGAGGTCCGAGTTCTTACACTGAGTATCACTTCTTTCTGTTAATCTCTAGTAGCCTAGGCATTGGTCTGTAGTAGTCTAAAAGGGTTGTACGGCATGAGAGCGAAACATGTGTAGAAACACGCCACCCTGTCCCTAGAGGACAAGGCGCTGCAAATGAAGAGAGATACAGAAGATGCCGAGACCACGCGTCTGCATCCGCACCAGAGAAAGGAAACCGAAAACACCAGAAGAAAGACCAACCTAATTGTAAAAAAAATAAGCTAGCCAAGAAAGACCAGCCTAATTGTAAAAAAAATAAAATAAAATGATCAGATTTTAAAAATATAGAATAAAAAACATATTTTAAAAAAAAACACTCCCGCGAGTCGGTTTCAACACGTGTTTTGCTCTCCTATAGTACGACCCTTTTAGACTACTATAGACATAAGCCCAGACTACTAGAGAATAACAGAAATGAGAAAGGAGTGACACAGTGTAAGAGCTGGGACCTCTAGGTTAAAAGAGAAGCTGAGACCTCTGGATAATAGAAGTATCCCCATTGCATTACTTTGGGTCTCTGCCTGCCTTGCCATTTTTAAGTTCATTCCACGGTATGTATGTTTTTTTATGATTTTTACTGCTTCGTATTTTATTTTACCATTTCTCATTTTCTGCGAAATGAGAATAGATATCACTGTTTTTTTTATGATGTCTCATATTCAGCGAAATCAGAAGAGAGGCAATGGAGGAAGAAGCAGAAGAGAGGTGATGTAAAACCCCCGATACCCACTGCTCTTCTTCGTATTTTTTTTTATGATTTCTCATTTTCTGCAAAATTAGAAGAGAGATGATCGAGGATATGGAGAAGAGAGGCGATCGAGGGAGAAGGAAAAGATGATGTTGGTTGGTCCGGCCTAGGAAATCACAGTGTCATTGTTTGTGCCCAATCCTTGAAGTAATGCTGCCGGACCTCTGAAAAATGAAACTGAAAGATAGAGAGAGAGGGAGAAAAACTGCCTGGTCAGATTAGGGCGTGGCACGGTGGTCGCCTTTCTTGGAATTTCTTTTGAAATACTTCTTTCAATTTGGTCTCTTCCCCTTCCTTCGTTTCCTTCCGTTCTCTCATCACTCCATTTTTTTTTTCATCCATTTCCCATCGATGGAAGAGAGGAAGATGACGAAAATAGCAATGCCTTAGTTGTTTTCCCATCTATTCCTTCACAGCACCAAGTTCTTTTCCCATTCCTTCCATGGCGGCACCAAAGATATATGGGTAAAACCCGTATTTTGAAAAAAAAATTACTCAGTGTTCCCTCTAGAACAAAAATATTAGTGTCCAAATTATTATTTTAGAATTTGGGGATTTTGTTTGTTTTAGCTGGATTAGACCGAAATTGAGTGAGACAGTGGAAGTGAATATTCCACGAGTTGATTTTTTTTTTTCATTAATTAATTGTTCCCTCCAAAATCAGTGAATTACACTTGCTTAAATTACATAGAAGAAAAAACCAAATCCTACGCTAAATACCTAAAAAAACCACTGTGAACTGCAAAAAACCGCAATGAACCATATAAAACCGCAAATAGTGAACCGCGGTTCATGATATTTGAAAATTTTTTATTTTAAAAAAATAGATATATTTGAAATTTTAAGGTTTCTGACTATTTTTATCACATATCTTTCACCGTTTTGATATATTGCTTAGACTTTGAATGTTATTTGTAATATTTATATTAATATTACTTAGAATTTGAATGTCATTTGTAATATTTATATTAATATTACTCATATTAATATTATATACAATATTTCTATTAAATTATTACTTGACCGGTTTTCACCCGCTTTAACCGCAGTTGAACCCGGTTAATCTGGTTGAACTTAAAATGCCTCGAAAACGGTTCGTTAGATAGTCCAGCCCTGATAACATTGGCACAAATGGTGACACTCTGATTTCCTATGCCGGACCAGCGAACACCATCTTTTACTTCTCCCTCCATCGCCTCTCTTCTCCTTCTCCCTTAATCGCCTGTCTTCCCATTTCGTAGAATATGAGAAATCATAAAGCAAAATACGAAGAAGAGCACTTATATCTTCGCAGAAAAGGAGAAATCATATTAAAAATATGAAGAAGAGCAGTGATATATCTTCTTATTTCGCAGAAAATGAGAAATCATAAAACAAATACGAAAAGCAGCAAAGGGTATGACATTCAGTTAGTAATGCAAAGAAGAGCAATGGGTAAAAATCATAAAAAGAAAGACACTGTGTAATTAACATCAAAATGGCAACGAAGACGGAGACCAGAAGTATTGCTATGAAGATGGACCAGAAGTATTACGATATTTAGCGTAGGATATGGACAGACAACCCCAAAGATGTAGAAATCAGTATTTCCAGAGATTATACCTTTACACAGATAATTTGTACTCATATATCTCGCGGCTCCATCATAACCTCGTCGTAAATGATTTTATAAACCAAACAGAAAAACAAGTTAAAAAAGTAATCTCATTCCTCAAAGACATAATTTGGAACTACTTTAAATGAAATCCAAAATAAAAGTCAATAATCCAAAAAATACAAAACAATACTAAAATTAAAACCTAAAAACAAGCTATACTATATATCACACCCAGAGATTCACCCAACCTAGCCATCTTATAATTTATGTACATAAGAGATTACATGTACATTGTAGAGCTTTTGAAAATGTTCTAGAATGATCCAGAATGCTCAAGAAGAGTCTGGAACAATCTGGAAGGTTTCGAAAGATTCTAGAGAATTCTAAAATTGTGTAGAAGTGTGTGGAGTCCTGTAGAACACTCTGGAATGTTCTAGAAGCTTATGGATGAAGGAAGAAGTAGGGTCTAAAAAGCTTCTAGATGATTCTTGGTGTGTAGAAATTTGTAAAATATGTTAGGAGTTTCTAGAATTCTTCACAGCACCAGCCTTGAAGTTGAAGGAGATTCTTGTGTTTTGATGAATTTATCATAGTTGTCATCTGCCTTGGAAAGGTGTCTCTAAAATACTTCTCTTTGTTAAATTTTTTTGACAGCTATAGTTTAACCGCAGTTGAACCCGGTTTAATCTGGTTGAATCCGGTTGAATCTGGTTGAACCCGATTGAATCCGGTTGAATCTGGTTGAACCCGATTGAATCCAGTTGAATCTGGTTGAACCCGATTGAATCCGGTTGAACCTAAAATGCCACGAAAACGGTTCATTAGATAGTCCGACCCAGACAACATTGGCACAAACGGTGACACTCTGATTTCCTATGCCGGACCAGCCAACACCATCTTTTCCTTCTCCCTCCATCACCTCTCTTCTCCTTTTCCCTTCATCGCCTCACTTCTGATTTCACAGAATATGAGAAATCATAAAACAAAATATGAAGAAGAGCACTGTTAGTCTCTTCTCATTTTGTAGAAAAAGAGAAATCATAAAACAAAATACGAAGAAAACTAGTGATATCTATTCTCATTTCGTAGAAAATGAGAAATCATAAAACAAAATACAAAAAGGGGTAGTGGGTATCACATTCAGTTAGTAATGTAAAGAAGAGCAATGGGTAAAAATCATAAAAAGAAAGACCTATCGTGGAATGAACATACAAATGGCAACGAAGACAGAGACCAGAAGTATTGCAATGAAGATGGACCAGAAGTATTACGGTATTTAGCATAGGATTTGGACAGACAACCCCAAAGATGTAGAAATCCGTATTTCTAGAGATTATGCCTTTACACAGATACTCTGTACTCATATATCTCGCGGTTCCATCATAACCTCATTGTAAATGATTTTATAAACCAAATAGAAAAACATGTTTAAAAAGTAATCTCATTCCTCAAAGACATAATTTGGAACTACTTTAAATGAAATCCAAAATAAAATCAATTATTCAAAAAATACAAAACAATACTAAAATTAATAACCTAAAAACAAGCTATACTATATATCACACCCAGAGATTTACCCAACCTAGCCATCTTATAATTTATGTACATAAGAGACTACATGTACATTGTAGAGCTTTTAAAAATGTTTTAGAATGATCCAGAATGCTCAAGAAGAGTCTGGAACAATCTGGAAGGTTCCGGAAGGTTCTAGAGAATTCTAAAATTGTGTAGAAGTGTGTGGAGTCCTGTAGAACACTCTGGAATGTTCTAGAAGCTTATGGAAGAAGAAAGAAGTAGGGTCTAAAAAGCTTCTAGATGATTCTTGGTGTGTAGAAATTTGTAAAATATCTTAGGAGTTTCTAGAATTCTTCACAGCACCAGCCTTGAAGTTTAAGGAGATTCTTGTGTCTTGATGAATTAATCATAGTTGTCATCTCCCTTGGAAAGGTGTCTCTAAAATACTTCTCTTTGTTAAAAATTTTAATAGCTATAGTATTATTAGAGGTGAGTACACCTCTGTACACAGTCCCAGCAGACCCTCCTCCTAAACGTTTACTAGAATGGAATCTGTCTGTTGCAGATCTTATCTTAGAGAGAGATAACTTTGAAGGATTTTCTTCACATGGTTCTCAACAATATGTTGAAATTCCCCCTTGCTCCTTTCAATTATTTTCTTACTTATCCGATTCCATGAAGCTACCATCACTGCTATGGAGAAGCTGAATGTTGCTACCGCAATGCCATGTATTAGCCCTATTCCTCTTGTATTCCTTCCTTCAGGCCAATATCACCTGTCCCATTATTGTTGTTGTTGCTAATGGCAACACTATTATCAGAAAAATTATTTTACCACAATTTTTGGGATTTTATTTGTAAAATAATTAATTTAAATCCATTTATGAGAGTTTAGATCAATTTAGTTATTTTTAGAATTGATTGTAAGTGGTAAAATTATTTATTAGATTTTTCATACTTTGAAAAGCCCAATTATTAAGCCCATTAATAAAAACCCATGAAGAAATCCACATGTGTGAAGACTAATTTCATTATCTCAAGATACATGATGAGGAAATTCGAAATTTACAAGCCAGTATAAGAAGATTTTTGAATTTAGCAAGTGAATTAAGGAAAAAGAAACAAAATATGAAGGGGAGAAAAAGAAGGAAGGTTTGACATATTTTCAGTATTTTTGCCATAAAGTTTAACTCCAATGTACGATTGCTTTGATGCTTTTTGGGTTGGAAAGAATACTTCAAGGGTTACAACTTTGTAGTTTACGACTTGTCCTGATTCGGAAGTTAACTAGGTCAAAACTGAGATACAAGGTGGTACATGTGTATAAAATGGGATTTTGCACCCACTTTGCTTACATGAATTTTACTATTTTTTGGGTGATTGGATATGTATTTCCATTGTTTGTTATAGTAGAAGATCCGAATTAGGAAACAAGTTAGATAAATAATCAACAATCCCATCAATTAATAGAAAATACTCCACATTAAATTTAAATGACAGTTTGGCTAATAGGTCAATCATTTAATTCTTAAAATCAACATTTTAAACAGTAACCTTAGGAAATCCTATAAGTTTATCAGGATTATGAAAAGTACCACATACATTGTCTAAATGGATCATGTTTAAGGACATGACTAAATGTACCTAGACTGTTCTCTCTAGCACTTCTCCATCCCCATAGATCTACATACTGCTGCAAATAACCGTAGAAAGTAACATAAAGGATGGATTTGGAAACAGCCAAAAAACATAAGCAAAATAAAAATTCAAATGAAATATCCAAATTATATCAAACATGTAAAGAGGGATGAGCCGGGGCTGTTAGGATTGACATGGTAAAATGACACAATTAAGATTGCAAAAAAGAGCAAATTGTACAACCAACTGACTGTAAATTGTAACAAATTCCGATGCTGACACCTAAATTCAATTTCTTGCACACTAACTTTTTAGATAGACTGGCAGAAAGTGTTTCGTGGAAGTTCTCTAAAAGATTATAGGATTGTGTAGAAGTGTGTGGATTCTTTTAGAACACTCTGGAATGTTATAAAAGCTTATGGAAGAAGGAAGAAGTAGGGTCTAGAAAGCTTTTAGATGATTCTTGGTGTGTAGAAATTTGTAGAATATGTTAGGAGTTTCTAGAATTCTCCACATCCATTGGATGATAGGCATGTGGCATTATTTTAGCCATTAATTCCCAAGGCTTTTAGTATAAATAGGGGTGAGGTTCCCATTTTAAACCTACTCCTCAAGAGTTGTAAATTTCCAAGTGCAATACAAGTTCATTCCTTCCAAGTGTTCAAATGTGCTCTTGTAATTGCCTAACTGAGAGTTTGAATGAAGTTGGTCTTGAGTGTTTAAGTGAAGAAGGCTGGCTTGTTCAACAATCCGGGTGTTGTTCAAGTGCCACCTAGGCAATTCGTGAGTCTAATCTCTAAGTCCGTGACATGTAGGTGTCTTACTCTTATAGTACTGAGACACACTGACATAATTAAATAAACAAATATAGATTTCTGATGAAGCACGTGTGTCCGCACGTGACAACTGAGTGACTGGGTATAGGAGGAGTGGTCCATCTTACGGACAACACCGAGCAGAATGTCAGCAGAATTTAAATGGGTTTAGGTTTTATAGAGAGAACCTAATTCAACATCAGCAAAATCCTGTTGGATATTCAAGAGAATTTCCTATAGAGTTTAGCATAATCCTAATGGTAATAATGGAGAAAACCCCCACAAAGAATATTTTTATCAATACCCCAATAGATATTACAATGAGAATGTCAGAGAAGATTCCCAGCATACTTCAAATGGATACTCCATAGAAACTCTAAAAGAATTTCAACAAAACCAAACTGGATATCAGAAAGAAATGTATTATGCTAGTAATGGGGTAGTGCCATTCCAAATGTTGAGGCATCTAATTCAATTGGCAGTAGTAGGTATAAATGAACAGTTGTGAGCTTGATGACTTTATCTGATTGATCAATAGTTCTATAACATAGTACAAGAAATCAATTTTTTTCATACCATTACATATCGAAGTAGCTACCATTGAATCTGACACGGTGTGTTTGTTGCTCTTCCTTCTGTAAGTGATTCAGACGCTGATTCATATCCAGCACAACTTACTGATTCTAATGGCTCCATGCAAGGTGATATCTATCCGTCCTTAGAATTCTTTGACAGATTGTAGTTTGTTAATGGAGTAGGGATAGGGCCTTCTGGTATTAGCGTCCTCATGATCTCCCTTATGTAAGGTGATGCCAAATCATATTCAATAGGTGATGATTCAGTTGATGCCAATCGATCTGTAGTATTCCTTGGAAAATCGTAGTCTGAATGAAGGTTTTGTACCGGGTAGCTCAGGGAGATAGGCTTTTCCTTTTAATACATGTATATCATCCCTCATTATTGGCCTTTTGGAGGCACTTGGAAGCACACACGTGAGCCCAACAATGCGTATTCTCTCCATTTCCTCTGCTTCAAAATCTTGCAATCTTGGATCAACAGATTTAAGCAATTTGTTGTTGGCCTTTTTATCCCAAACCCAATTTATGAGTATGAAGTTCGGATCACAATCACTGCACCGCCTCATTCCCGTTGTGACCACTACACAGACAACCCCAAAGATGTAGAAATCAGTATTTCCAGAGATTATGCCTTTACACAAAGACTCTGTACTCATATATCTCGCGGTTCCATCATAGCCTCATCGTAAATAATTTTATAAACCAAACAGAAAAACATGTTAAAAAAGTAATCTCATTCCTCAAAGACATAATTGTGAACTACTTTAAATGAAATCCAAAATAAAAATCAATAATTCAAAAAATACAAAACAATACTAAAATTAATAACCTAAAAACAAGCTAAACTATATATCACACCCAGAATTTCACCCAACCTAGCCATCTTATAATTTATGTAAATAAGAAATTACATGTACATTGTAGAGCTTTTCAAAATATTCTAGAATGATCCAGAATGCTCAAGAAGAGTTTGGAACAATCCGGAAGGTTCCGGAAGATTCCAGATGGCTCAAGATGATTCTAGAGAGTTTTGGAGTTCTCTAGAAGATTCTAAAATTGTGTAGAAGTGTGTGGAGTCTTGTAAAACACTCTGGAATGTTCTAGAAGTTTATGGAAGAAGGAAGAAGTAGGGTCTAAAAGGATTCTAGATGATTCTTGGTGTGTAGAAATTTGTAAAATATGTTAGGAGTTTCTAGAATTCTTCATAGCACCAGCCTTGAATTTGAGGGAGATTCTTGCGTTTTGATGAATTTATTATAGTTGTCATCTGCCTTGGAAAGGTGTCTCTAAAATACTTCACTTTGTTAAATTTTTTTAACAGGTATAGTCTTACTAGAGGTGAGTACACCTCTGTACACAGTCCCAGCAGACCCTCCTCTTAGACGTTTACAATGGAATCTCTCTGTTGCAGATCTTATCTCAGAGAGAGATAACTTTGAAGGATTTTCTTCACATGGTTCTCAACAATATGTTGAAATTCCTCTTTTCTCCTTTCAATTATCTTCTTCCTTATCCGATTCCATGGAGCTACCGTCATTGCTATGGAGAAGCTGAATGTTGCTACCCCAATGCCATGTATTAGCCCTATTCCTTTTGTATTCCTTCCTTGAGGCCAATATCACCTGGCCAATTATTGTTGTTGTTGCTATTGGCAACACTATTATCAGAAAAGTCCACGAAGTCAAAGGTCCTGAAGGTCCATTGCTGAATGAGGTGAAGCGCCATTCCCCATCCATTCGAAGAGAAACTGATGAGCACAGGAAAATGACTATTTTACCCTTCTATTTGGACTAGTTAGCACATTGTTTTGTGTGTTTTTGTATATGATTAATGGGATTTTAGACGTCATACCGGATTTCAAAAGGTAAATTTTGCAATTTATGGGCATAAGTTGATATTTTTGGAAAGTTAGAATTTTTAATAATTATTTTACCACAATTTTAGGGATTTTGTTCATAAAATAATTAATTTAAATCCATTTATGAGAGCTTGGATTAATTTAGTTATTTTTAGAATTTATTGTAAGTGGTAAAATTATTTATTAGATTTTTTATACTTTGAAAAGCCGAATTATTAAGCCCATTAAGAAAAACCCATGAAGAAATCCACATGTATGAAGACTATTTTCATCATTTCAAGATACATGATGAGGAAATTCGAAATTTACAATCCAGTATAAGAAGATTTTTGAATTTAGCAAGTGAATTAAGGAAAAAGAAACAAAATAAGTAGGGGAGAAAAGGAAGGAAGGTTTTGACATATCTTCAATATTTTGCCATAAAGTTTCACTCCAATGTCCGATTACTTTGATTCGTTTTGGTTTAGAAGGAATATTTCAAGGGCTACAACTTTGTAGTTTACGACTTGTCCTGATTCGGAAGTTAACAAGGTCAAAACTGAGATACAAGGTGGTAAATGTGTATAAGACGGGATTTTGCACCCACTTTCCTGACACGAATTTTACTATTTTTTGGGTGATTGGATATGTTTTTCCATTGTTTGTTATAGTAGAAGATCCGAATTAGGAAACAAGTTAGATAAATAATCAACAATCCCATCAATTAATAGAAAATACTTCACATTAAATTTAAATGACAGTTTGGCTAATAAGTCAATCAATTAATTCCTGAAATCAACATTTTAAACAGTAACAGTAGGAAATCCTATAAGTTCATTAGGATTATGAAAAGTAACACATACATTGTGAAAATGGATCGTGTTTAAGGACATGACTAAATGTACCTAGACAACAACACTCTCCAGCACTTCTCCCTCCCCATAGATCTACAAACCGCTGCAAATAACCATAGAAAATAACATAAAGGTTGGATTTGGAAACAACCAAAAAACATAAGCAAAATAAAAATTCAAATGAAATATTCAAATTATATCAAACATGTAAACAGGGGTGGGCCAGGGGTCTTAGGATTGACATGGTAACATGACACAATTAAGGTTGTAAAAAAGAGCAATTGTACAACCAACTGACTGTAAATTGTAACCAATTCAGATGCTGACATCTAAATTCAATTTCTTGCACACTATCTTTTTAGATAGACTAGCAAGAAGTGATTCGTGCAAGTGCACTTCGTGCAAGTGAAAATGGTCAAAATTTTATAGTTAATAATTCTTTCTTCAATATACAAGCTTTTGTACATTGTAGAGCTTTTCGGAATATTTTAGAATGATCTGGAATGCTCAAGAAGAGTCTGGAACAATCCGAATGCTCAAGAAGAGTCTGGAACAATCCGGAAGGTTCCAGAAGATTCCGGATGGTTCAAGAAAACTCTAGAGAATTTTACACTTCTCTAGAAGATTATAGAATTGCGTAGAAGTGTGTGGAGTCTTGTAGAACACTCTGAAATGTTCTAAAAGCTTAGCAAGAAGGAAGAAGTAGGGTCTAGAAAGGTTTTAGATGATTCTTGGTGTGTAGAAATTTGTAGAATATGTTAGGAGTTTATAGAATTCTCCACATCCATTGAATGATTGGCATGTGGCATCATTTTAGCCATTAATTCCCAAGGCTTTTAGTATAAATAGGGGTGAGGTTTCCATTTGTAACCTACTCCTCAAGAGTTGTAAATTTCCAAGTGCAATACAAGTTCATTCTTTCCAAGTGTTCAAGTGTGCTCTTGTAATTCCCTAAGTGAGAGTTTGAGTGAAGTTGGTCTTGAGTGTTTAAGTAAAGAAGGCTGACTTGTTCAACAATCAGGGTGTTGTTCAAGTGCCACACGGGCAATTCGTGAGTGCAATCTCTAAATCCGTGACATGTAGGTGTCTTACTCTTACAGTACTGAAACACACTGACATAATTAATAAACAAATATAGATTTCTGATGAAGTACGTGTGTCCACACGTGACAACTGAGTGACTGGGTACAGGAGGAGTGGTCCATCTTAAGGACGGCACCGAGTAGAATCTCAGCAGAATTTGAATGGGTTTAGGTTTTATAGAGAGAACCTAATTCAACATCAGCAAAATCCTGTTGGATATTCAAGAGAATTTCCTATAGAGTTTTAGCATAATCCTAATGGTAATCATGGAGAAAACCCCCACAAAGAATATTTTTATCGATACCCCAATAGATATTACAGTGAGAATGTCAGAGAAGATTCCCAGCATTCTTCAAATGGATACTCCATAGAAACTCTAAAAGAATTTCAACAAAACCAACTGGATATCAGAAAGAAATGTATTATGCTAGTAATGGGGTAGTGCCATTCCAAATGTTGAGGCATCTAATTCAATTGGCAGTAGTAGGTATAAATGAACAGTTGTGAGCTTGATGACTTTATCTGATTGATCAATAGTTCTATAACATAGTACAAGAATCAATTTGTATTGTATCATACCATTACATATCGAAGTAGCTACCATTGAATCTGACACAGTGTGTTTGTTGCTCTTCCTTCTGTAAATGATTCAGATGCTGATTCATATCCAGCAGAACTTACTGATTCCAATGGCTCCATGCAAAGTGATATCGATCCATCCTCAGAATTCTTTGACAGATTGTAGTTTGTTAATGGAGTAGGGATAGGGCCTTCTGGTATTAACATCCTCATGATCTCCCTTATGTAAGGTGATGCCAAATCATATTCAATAGGTGATGATTCAGTTGATGCCGATCCATCTGTAGTATCCTTGGCAAATCGTAGTCTGAATGAAGGTTTTGTACTGGGTAGCGCAGGGAGATAGGCTTTTCCTTTTAATACCTGTATAACATCCCTCATTATTGGCCTTTTCGAGGCACTTGGAAGCACACACGAGAGCCCAACATGCGTATTCTCTCCATTTCCTCTACTTCAAAATCTTGCAACATTGGATCAGCAGATTAAGCAATTTGTTGTTGGCCTTCTTATCCCAAACCCAATTTATGAGTATGAAGTTCGGATCACAATCACTGCACCGCCTCATTCCTGTTGTGACCACCAGACACACAACGCGAAAGATGTAGAAATCAGTATTTCCAGAGATTATGCCTTTACACAGATACTTTGTACTCATATATCTCGTGGTTCCATCATAACCTCATCGTAAATAATTTTATAAAACCAAACAGAAACACATGTTAAAAAAGTAATCTCATTCCTCAAAGACATAATTTGGAACTACTTTAAATGAAATCCAAAATAAAAATCATAATTCAAAAAATACAAAACATACTAAAATTAATAACCTAAAAACAAGCTATACTATATATCACACCTAGAGATTCACCCAACTTAGCCATCTTAGAATTTATGTAAATAAGAGATTACATGTACATTGTAGAGCTTTTCAAATGTTCTAGAATGATCCAGAATGCTCAAGAAGAGTCTGGAACAATCTGGAAGGTTCCAAAGATTCCAATGTCCTCAAAAGATTCTAGAGAATTTTGGAGTTCTATAAAGATTCTAAAATTGTGTAAAAGTGTGTGGAGTCTTGTAAACACTCTGAATGTTCTAGAAGCTTATGGAAGAAGGAAGAAGTAGGGTTTAAAAAGCTCTAGATGATTCTTGGTGTGCGAAATTTGTAAAAATATGA
>CM023538.1:39343464-39409883 GCA_013350335.1 Chimonanthus salicifolius
AAAGTTAGAATTATTAATAATTATTTTACCACAACTTTAGGGGTTTTATTTGTAAACTAATTAATTGAAATCCATTTATGAGAGTTTGAATTAATTTAGTCATATTTAGAATTGAATGTAAGTGGTGAAATTATTAATTTTCCATACTTTGAAAAGCCCAATTATTAGGGGTGTAAACGGATCTGGATTCGGCCCGCGGACCGTCCGGCCTAGCCCGATAAATAAGCATACAGGCCGGATCCTAAAGTCCACGGACTCGGAATCGGAAAGTTCGTTTAATTTTCGACGGGCCGAGGAGGTCCGCGGACGGTTCGCGCATTTCGAAATCGAACCCTTAGCGAACACTTCGTAAACAAACCCTAATCTTTTATCTTCCTTCTCCTTCGCTCCTTCTCCTTCGCCCCTTCGAAAGCGTCCTTGTCTCTTCGCCCCTTCGAAAGCATCCGTGTCTCCATCTCTCTCCGTCGCCCTTTGCGCCTTCACTGCCGCTTGGGTTCTCGATCGCTATCTCTCACCGTCGTTCTCGATTGCCCAAAGACCCTTCTCTCGCCGTATTTCTCGATCACTTTCTCCCTCTCTTCCCTTCTCTCGCCATCACTCTGCTCAGATTCACTCTCTTTCTCACTCAATCTCTTCCCTTCTCTCTCAGTTCTCTCAATCCTCTCCCTCAGCCCTCTTCTCTGTTCGGATTTACAACGGCCAACGCCGTCGTCCTTTGCCCCTTTTGCTGCCGCCTGGGTTGCTCCTTGTCCCCGCCCTACCCATCCGTCACAGGTAACCCTTTTTTCACTTAATTTATTTTATTTATTTGCTTTTATTGTTTGGGTTTCATCTATCATAGATGACCATGGGCCTAAAACAAAATTTGAATTTATGTAAAAGGTATTATTAGACCTATTTGAATGCCAGATCTGTCTTATTCTTCTTGGTACTTCTTTTTTTCTTTATTTAATGAATGGTGTAAATGTTATTTTGGGTCTTTTCAAAGCTCTAGTTGCATCTCCCGATTTCAAGTGCAGCACAGATTGTAGCCCTTAGACTCTTTTTTGTTTGAGGTTCCATCTTTTCCTCGCTCTGTTTAAAGCACTCCTCCATGCATTCTACAATCAAATTGAAAATTATGTGTTATCAAGAAAGCCATATTATGGTATTGTTTGCACTCAATACATAAACTGATTTAAGAGACAAATTTAAATGGTACCTACAGCTTAATGAAACACACCTTGAATGCAGAGTGCAAGTTTGTCAAACTTGGAGACCAGAGACAGATCGACTCTGTGCAACATGAGAATCATTTCACCTATGCAAGACCAATTTCTTTAGCCCCATTTCCTCAGAGAAATTTGATTGGACTTCCATGACTTACAACATATGATTTGTAAATGCAAATTATATGGGTCTGGTCCATCAGGTGAACAAGCCTTACAAATCATGGTATTGCAAACTTAGAGACGTTTGTATATGATTCTCGGCCTTGAGTTTGTAATGTAAACATGGGTCCCAGATGATCCACACCATTCACTGATCAGAAAGGGACCATTACCCAAATTTTCTACCTAATATACTCCTTCCATGATCTATAGTTGTAAGCCATAGATCAAAGGCTATTGCTTGTCCCACCAATTTTGAGTGTCATCCATCCAAAGTGGAGCCCATGATATCTACAGTCCTTTACCACTCAGAAATGGGTCCTGCTTGCACAAACCCATGGCCACAAGAGTGTTTAGATAGAGTCATGCTTACCAAAGATGAAGACTGAGAAGCTAATGGCAATAGCCCTGCCAAAGACAGGGACCTTTTGGGTTGTGAGTGCTGTTAAACAGCCCAACCCACCGCCTAAGATAGTGCCCATCCCACGATTTAGACCTTTGCTCAGTGTGCCACCTGGAAGTACTCACACCATAATCATTATGAAATTACAAATATAAGAGACAAAACAATACACTGTAAGATTGAAAAAGAAAGAGCGAGCAACGGTATGAGGGGTCAATTTTTCTTTCCTCAAGATTTGGGATATGATAGTGGTGCACCTCATGTTTCATTCTCTTTTTTTAGTAGTTTCATCTTTTTAATGTTATTTATCTGATGAATGATATTCACAGCTAAAGCTGTAAAGGTAAAAGAGAGAGACAGAATATGTCTCTATCATAAGCCAAAGCTTTTGGTGGTTCGATTTTCATGAATGTAGTGCATGTTTGTGAGATTGTACTGATCACCAAGTGGACCAAGACTTCACCATTACTTAGACAATTTCAAACTTAGGGATCTTAACATTCAATGGCAGGGATCACTTGCAATTTATCCTTTGTTTAGAGTTTCATGTGGCTCAGGATCTCATATTATTCCCCTTTAATACAGATATAAAAAAAGGGTTCCCTTAGAACCTTATAGACATGATGAAAAGATAAAGGTTGGGTTGGAAACAGAGCATGGGGCATTTGCTTCTTTATGTAGAATCCAACATTCCCTACTCATGGCCATTCATGAACATCCCAAGTTCCTTCTTTTTAAAGTAGGATATAGTAAATAAAAGCAAGTAGCTTTTGTCAATCTCAAGAGAGGAGATTGAGATTGGTGTGATGCCACAAAAGGTGAGAGCATGAAATCTTTGTTGGGCTGTTTATTTATTTGTTGAAGAGGAATTGGTTGCTCTATGGATTCCACAAACAGACCAACTCACATCAGCATTCTCACACACGGTCTGTATACAATGGACCTGAATGATGCACCTTTCAAGCTCAAGGAGGAACATCTAGCTAGGCTCAAGGCCCTTTCCACAACTGGTAGTTCTTTAATGCATATTTTTTCTTTGTGCTTTCCAGAACTGGTATTTATTTCCTGCATATTGATTTTGTGCTACTTGTGAGGGTGTGCTAAATGCAGTATTTTACCATGTTTATCCTTATTCTTTTCAACTCATGTATAATATTTTTATGCATATATTGCAAAAAATAAAAATGGGTTTGGATATTGAGCTGAAATATTTGTTAAATAGAATATTAACGTGTGGGAAATTCAGACACAATCCTACTTAAACTCTCATGGATGAGCTCACTTCCATTGAATAAAAGATGCCTTTTATTGAATTGGCTTTGTTTGCATCCCCCAGTTATATTCAATTATATTAGTTTAGGGTTTGTTTTGATGTACTTTTAATTTTTGATGCTCTTGTTTGGATTTTAGTCTTTCTTCTCATTTCTTGATAAGTCCTTTGTTATGTGATTATTACATTCTTTGTGTGTTTCTTGGGCCTTTTGGAATCACTATCTTAAGGATTGGTGAGGCTCTAGTCCCCTTGGTAGGGGAATGTTTTACAGAAAATGGTAACTCTTCTATGTGCTACTATTTTACTATGTGCATTTCCAAACCTGCACAAAAAGATTCATGTTCTTCTTTTCTATATTGCTTCTACACTTATTCCTTATTGTATTTTTTTATTTGTGCTTTTTCACATTATAGTTTATGAACCACTCCAGTAAGTTGAGATCTTGGTTGAGTATCTTGGATATTTAATAAATGGGTTGACTCTTCTTGAACCCATTTATGGGGGTATAGCTTGAAATGTTTGTTGAATATCATCCGTATAACTCTTTGCCGGTAGTAATGCACTACTTAAGAATGATAAATGGTTTAACTGGGAAATTAAAGAAATAAAGTAAATGATTTAACTGGGAAATTAAAGAAATAAATGATACTATAGTTGTGTAAATGACACCAGTCTCTATTTCTGT
Organism: Chimonanthus salicifolius; assembly: GCA_013350335.1. Classification (NCBI taxonomy): domain Eukaryota; kingdom Viridiplantae; phylum Streptophyta; class Magnoliopsida; order Laurales; family Calycanthaceae; genus Chimonanthus; species Chimonanthus salicifolius. The sequence continues at coordinate 39,347,196 of CM023538.1, forward strand.
AATCCAACTTTTATTGTGAGACTTCTGTATCATAATTTTTTATATATTTATAAATGTTTGTTGGATATTTTATTTTAATATTTCATATTTATGTACTCTTATTTGTTCATGAGTTGTTTTTCGTATATTGCATCGTTAACGTGTTTTTTTTTTCACTTGCTTTCTCAGCTCTTGGATCATGGAAGAGATGCATCAAGAAGAGGCGAAATAGAGCAAGAGACCCATTTTATATTTTTATTTAATATTTGTTTTTGTATTAAGGGTAATAAGCCCAATTTAAACTTTTTATATTTTCATTTCTTAGGAGTCTTTTTTTTTAATTTTTTCCTTTATTTGATGCTAATAGCTATAGTTAGGACTATAAACGGACCCGGATCCATGTCCGTTTACACCCTTAGCTATAGTGGTATGAAGTTTGAAATTTCACTAGTGTAGTACATGTGAAATATTGATTTAATTTTTAATAAAGTGTATTTAGCTTGGTAACAAAAATTTTAAGTTAAAAAATGGATAATGGGTGTATTAGCATAAATTTTCAAGTTAAAAGATGGATGTGGAACTTGTTAGTACCAAATTTTAAATTTAAAATTGGATATTGAGTTCAGTAACATATAAATCAAATTTAATTTTTTTTTATATAGGGTCCGGTAGCATCAAAGCAAAAACTAGGTCCAAGTGGATGAAACACGTAAATGGGCCTTTATCGGGCCGCGGACGGTCCGACAGTCCGATCGGGCCTGGCCGGATTCAAGGGTAATCGGATCCTGTATTATCGGGCCTGGCCGCTGACAATCCGATTATCTTATTCGGGCGGGCCGGATCTTTCCGGGCCGGGCCGGATCTGGGTCCGTTTACAGTCCTACCAATTATTAATCCTATTAAGAAAAACCCATGAAGAAATCCACATGTGTGAATTCTATTTTCATCATCTCAAGATACATATGAGGAAATTCAAAATTTATAAGTCATTATGAGAGGATTTTCGAATTTGCCAAGTGGAATAAAGAAAAATAAGAAAAATAAGAAGTGGAGAAAAAGAAGGAAAGTTTGACACAGTTTCAGTATTTTGAACGTATCGTTCCACTCCGAAATTCGATTGCGTCAATTCGTATTGCTTGGAAAGAAGGCTTCAAGGGATACAACTTTGTACTTTACGAAATTTTGTGATTCGGACGTTAATTAGGTAAAAATTGAGCTCAAAGGTGATACATGTGTAAAAAATGGGATTTTGCACCCACTTTCTTTGTACGAATTTTTCTATTTTTTTCCACCTTCTTGCCTTTAGCATAAACCATATCAGCCCTCCAAGTGTCCCTTGATTTTTTTAAATCTTTAAATCCAAGCCACTCACTCCGCCTCCTTCATCTATAAATACTATCCCTCTCCCATTGATAAAATTGAACTTGGGCTACTGATTTTTGGAGCATAGGGAGGAAGGAAAGGAAGAAAAAGAGAAGGGAAGACAGTGTGTAATTCAAATTTCACAATGGGTCTAACTTCTCATTGTAATTTCTTATTCCAAGAATTCCATGGTTATTTAATTTTAATTCTTTGTTTTATAAATAAATTTAAGACAAACTTTTTAGATCTATGGTTTTCAACTTAATGTTTGTTGACTGTAATAGTTTTATTTGATTTTTCATCTCTTTATGAATGCCTGTTTTAATTTAATCTTAGAATTTTCATCTTAAACATCCAATTTTTGGAAAAATTTAGAACGTTAATTTTCCATTCAAAGGCTCATTTTAAGAGTAGGTGAAGAATTTAGATTTGAAATTTTATGTTGAATTCTCTCTAAGTCCAGGGTTTATTTTGATTATTTCTTGATTAATGAAACTCATGTTTTTCTTAATTAAATTAATTATGAATGAAAATTTTGAATCAATGATCATTAATAAATATAAGCTCTATGTTCTATGTTTTGATTTTATTTTTAAAATATTGAAAATAATGCCTCCTTAATCTTCAATCCAAATTCCTTTGTAAATATGTATATAAGTTTTACTTTATTTTCTTTTGTTTATAAATTGAAATTCTTGAAAAATTGTGGAACCAGGTTGGAAATAATTTAATTGCATCTTAATTTTGTATTCTAAGTTAGATTAAGATTATTTATAATTTTTAGATTAATTCCACCATCTTAATTAGATGAATTATGTGTTTTCCATAAAAATTAGATCTCTTGAATGATTAGCTTTTATTTTTAGATGTTGTTTCTAATTTTAGAGTGTATTTTCTATTTTTAGAAATTTTGTAAGTTTAAATTAAAATTTCTATATTATAGAATCAATTTCATATTTAACATTTATTTTCATGATTTCTAAATTTCTTAAAATATATAATTCAATATAGTTCCGATGGGTTCGACCTTGCACACTTAAGCTATATTATAAATGGTTCGTGCGCTTGCGAGTATAAATTTAAAACACAATAGACTCACAATCAGAACAACTATAATCTTGTTTTTTTTTTTTATTTTTTTTTTTGTTATGCAACCTAATCTAACAATGCAATACTCAAAGCAAATAGGCAAACAATAATCAAACAACTAGACTAATACATGAAGCTAATACCCTAATATGCATGATCAAATTAGATATGCAATTTTTTTGTTTATTTTTTTATGTAAAATAAATACAAGATAACCTAATAAAATCAATATGAATACATGAAAACTTAAAATTCAAAGGAAATGAGCTTAGACACTTACCTTGGCCTATGGCGCTTTCTGCAAAAAAATTTTAGAGCACTATTCAAAATCCTTGCAAAATAAAACACCACAGACTTTGGTGAAGATTCTGAATCTCATAAAAAATGTAAGAAACCTAATCTAAATGCAATTTCCTAATGTTATAACTAGTGGAGGAAGTTAACTAATTGAAACCAAATTAAGAATTCTAAACTATATTAAGACCATAAATTCTTTTAAATTAAAATTGTAACGCCCCGCCCTTTTTCACTCACTTTCTCTTCCGAAAATCAGAGTTTACTTTTTACTTATAACAGAGTAGTGATAGAGAGCGGGACGTCACGACGTGAGCTAAGTCCGAACTTCCAAAGTCCGACCCTTAACTGGCCAACCCTATGTGTGGATGGACTCAATACATGAAAACGGTTCACACATAGCAATATAAACATGCGGAATAAAAAATCATAACATGCGGAAACATAATAGAACACAGTTCTATTCCATTCAGATAGTAAAGTACGTCAAGTCCTTAATTATCATTATCATAACGCAATTATCCAATAAAACATCCAACCATAGCAAATCCATCTAAGTTATTACAATCAGAACTCTGGATACTCAAAATACAAGACCATGAGTATCTTAAACAAATATAAATGAAAAGTATCCAAGCTCCTATGCCTGGCTCGTTTCGCGTTCATCGTTCCCTTCGTTTCCTATATCATCCTCTAGGGTAGAAGTAGGGCGTTAGAACAACGTGCCCAGTAGGTATTCCAATTAGGGCTAACACATGGGTTAGTACCAAAAATCCAGATATAATACATATCAAATCCAGTTATAATAAATCATACCATACTTATAAAGCATCTATCCAAAACAGTGTATGATAATAGAGATCTAATCGTACCGATAAAAACCAGAACATCGCATGATAATAAATATCATAATCATGCCGATGCAATGCCATGCCATGCTATCATATGCAATGAGTCCCACCCATCACATGTACATAAAAGTACCCACCACATAGGTTTTTCGGACGCCCCGACGGAGTGTGGACCCTCCGATTACATTTCATACATAGTATCCTCTTGATGGAAAACTCCTCATCAAGGTATCCCCCACGATTCTATTACGGACGCCCCGACGAAGTGTGGATCTCCGGTTACATTTCATACATAGTATCCTCTTGATGGAAAGCTCCTCATCAAGGTATCCCCCACGAGTGTTTTACGGACGCCCCGACGGAGTGTGGGTCTCCGGTTACTGTTCATCCCTCTCATGCCATGCATGAGATGCAAATGTCCACATGCTATGCAATTATACAAATCATAGCATTTAAAAAATCATATTTGAAATATATACAACACATGCTATTTTATCATAAAAACATAGCATTTAAAACTCACATTTTGAAACATATCCTTTGCAATAGAAATTCATCAAATCAAGATAAAACAATGTACATAAACCCATGGTTTTAAAGAGGTGGAATCCTGCCAAAGACAGCTACGTGTCCTTGCGTCTTTCGTCCGGTATCCGCTCACGATCGTAAACACCTTGTGAGGTCTCGTTACCTTATAACATATTAATCAATTAAAACATGTCCCGTTTAATTTACAATATTGTTTAAATCCATAAACATAATCCTCATGGGGTTAGACCATACACCATGGCCAAACCCATGGCCTACCATTTTCACACTTATTTACCAGATTGCCATTGGTCTAATCTTTAGTTAATATTTCATTTTAATATGCCAAACATAGTCCCTATGCCACCAAACAATTCCCATGGGGTTCAGCCATACACCATGGCCGAACCCATGGTCCATTAATTCAGTTAATTACAATAATGCCATTGTACATATCCATAGCCATTTTTTTTCCTTATTTTCATAAAGCTTAAGTTCCAAAATAATCCATACAATAATTCATGGGGTTTGGCCATACACCATGGCCGAACCCTATGTCCAATATTTTCACATATTTACAAGATTGCCATTAATTCCCTCATTCATTTAAATCTCCCATAACTAGACCCTATATAAATTCCTTAACCGATCAAGTCCATAAAATAAACCTCATGGGGTTCGGCCATACACCATGGCCGAACCCATGATCCTTCATTTTGGCATGAATTTACAACTTTGCCATTACCTTCATCACTTTAGGCTTAAATTCCAAAACATAATCCATAATTAGAAGGTTTCCAAATTTATCATCCATCCTTCCATAATAAGAAGGTTTCCAAATTTATCATCAATCTTTCCATAATTAGAAGGTTTCCAACTTTATCATCCACCCTTCCATAATTAGAAGGTTTTCAAATTTATCATCAATCCTTCCATAATTAGAAGGTTTCCAACTTAATCATCATTCCTTCCATAATTAGAAGGTTCATATTTAGAAACTTTCTAAATTCAATATCTACCTTCATAATTAGAAAGTCCATAAATAAACCCTAGTGGGGCTCAGCCATACACCATGGCCGAACCTCACCCATAGAGACAAATCCATCCTTTTTCATTCACCTTCTAAATTAGTAACCAATTCCATTAAAATTATCAAAGCTCTTCCATATTTTTTTTCCATCAAATGGTTCATTAAAAACAACATAATTGTCCATTCCCTTTCTTCCATGGGGTTCGGCCATACATCATGGCCGAACCCTGTGGTTCCATACTTCCTCTTGAACATCATTTAAACCCTTTTTAAAACCATATAATTATTCCATGGTTTTCATTTAATCCCTTCAAAAATCATATACCAATAACATCAAACTCCCATTTAAAATTAACCAATAACCTTCCATGGGGTGCGGCCATCACTATGGCCGAACCCTATGGTTCTTTCTTTCCGTTAAATTAAACCATAATCCTTCACAATTCTCTTCCATGGGGTTTGACCATACACCATGGCCGAACCCTATGGTTCCTTTTCTTTTAAACAAAAATCATAAAATCACTTACCGGTTCCGCGACTCCTCTGATTTTCCCTCGGTTGATCTTGCTCTTCCAATCTTCTTCTTTCCTTAGCCTCCTTGATCTTCCACTCGGTTGGCTGCCTTCTCTTCTCTTTGTTCTTACCGAGAATAAGAATTGATCTTAAAGTTATGGGTGCCGTGCGCCCTTTGCTGCCCTCTCTTTTATTACTTCCAATTGATCCAATATTAGAAGGTACCAAGATTGCAATTGCTAATCTTCCCTCCTTTGCTCGGCTGTCCTTCTCTTAAAACCTCCACTCGATCAATCTTAATTAGACAATGCCGTGTGCACTATTTTTATAGAAGTTCCATATTTAGACAATGCCTTGCGTCCTTCTTGTCTTGTAAGATAATAATTTTCGTGTGCACCTTTTCTTCCTCTCTTTTCTAGTTTCCAATTGATCCAATCTATACTTAGATAGGGCCATGCGCCCCTCTTGCCTGTCTTTTATCTACCTTCCAATCTAACAATGTCATACACGGCCATACAATATTTATCACTCCTAAAATCTTTCCATGATCCCTTTATGCACATAATCATAGATTTGCATACCCCATATTCGGCCATGCATCCTTTCAAATTAATCTTAGATATCTTCTCAAGATATTCAATCACATCATACGCATAACAATTAATTTATATCCCTTGTTTATATATAATGCATTACTAGTTAAATTCAGCCCCATTTAATTTTAAATTGAACTAAATTGGTGGTCATCCAAGTTAACCATGACCCATTGGGTCCCAATTGGGCATTTGACCAAATAAACAACCTTGACCCAATTAAACACATCTTACCCATTTATTTTAAATTGAACCTATAACATATCCGTTGGATCTTAATTGGTGCAAAGACCCAACACTTTACCCATATAAGATCCATATCTAAAATTCACAAATTAAATGGGTAATTTCCGTAAATATTTATAACTTGAAAATCCAGGGTGTTACAATACAACCCTCTTTTTAAAATTTTCGTCCCGAAAATCGAGTGAAGTAGGGTTTCAAATATTTACGTAAATAGCTCAGGATGAGCTGTCCTCATTTCCAACTCTAGTTCCCATATGGCTTCCTTAATGCCATGTTGATCCCATACCACCTTGAAATCTAGCATACATGCTCTCAACATATCCTTCAATGTCTGTATTGTCCTCTCAGACTGCCCATCAATCTGTGGATGGAATGCTGTACTAGTAAGTAAGTTTGTTCCCATGGCCGATAGCATGCTCTGCCATACTCTGCCAGTGAATCGACCATCTCTGTCGGACACAATAGTCTGAGGAATACCATACAATCTGATGATATCCCTGATATATCGCCGACCTAAAGTCTCAGATGAATCTGTCATCTTAATGGGAATGAAATGTGCAGACTTAGTCAGTCGGTCTACCACGACCCATATTGCATCATTGCCCTTTGGAGATCTTGGCAACCCTGTTACAAAATCCATGGAGATCTGCTCCCATTTCCATTCCGGCACTGGTAAGGGTTTGAGTAACCCTGGTGGCTTCTGATATTCCGTCTTAACCTGTTGACACGTTAAGCAATGAGCCACAAATTCTGCCACATCCTTTTTGAGTCCGTGCCACCAGTAATGTCTCTTTAGGTTGTGATACATCTTGGTGCTACCCGGATGAATAAAGAGTTTGGTCTAATGTGCCTCAACCAGTAACTCTTTTCTACAGCTCTTTGGTACGTATACCCTTCATCGGAATACAAGACCTTGTCCTGGTCGTAACTCCCATTCCGGTATGACTTCGCCAATAACCATCTTGGCCCATATCTCCTTTATTTCCGGATCTATCCGTTGTTCCTGTTCAATCTTGTCAAGTACCACTCAATCAAAATCACTCATATCAACCTATGAGTTTCATTCTCATAGAATTTACTCTATCCCATGTTATCTCTTTTTTCTCGTGAACCCATTTGCGATCTTATGTAGATCAATGTACTCTGTTTCATTTTACCTGTTACCAAGATATTTTCCATACGTACTTGTTCAATACGTTCATTCGTCTACTCTCTGCGTGAGGTAGCCTGCCAATACGAGCCTATGCTCAAGTCTTTTGCTAATTCCTTTTTAACTAGTTTTCTAGCTGCACTCTCCTGAAACTCCATCGGCTAACTACAGAGTCAGCTGACCAGTCTAACTCGGCAGTCGCCCATAGCTTCCCATTTGAGTTTCACTAGACTCTTAACTTTTCCCTTAAGTACGTCTCCCAATGTAAGCATATCTTCATTTGCACATAAGTCACTGTGTGACTAACACCTTTTGTTCAAAACTTCTATGATACGAGTATCTCTCTACACAGACTTTCCTGTAATACAAGTCGTAATACTACTAACACCTTTTTCTTATAACGTGGAACGTAAATCGAAACATGTCCCAATCATTAGATCTATATGTCATCTATGAGACCAACAAGTCCATCATACTACCAACATGTCTACTATGGTACTGGTACTCGTCATCAATCCAAACCACCATAGGAATCATCATCCACGGTTATACACATCCATCCCCGGTATCACTCTATCAGTGAGTATCATCTATCCATGGTTAATTACTATCCATGAATATAACACTCCTATGGGTATAATCCATTCATGGGCATAACTAATCCATCCTTGATCATAATTAATCCAGATACATCTTCCACCACAAGATATTCTATCCATAGAAACATCACTCGAATGAGTCACTACCCGACTGTGGCAACCATATCAACTCACAAATATACCCCGACCCCTAGCAAGACTTATGTCCCATGACTTACTAAGTGGGAGACCCACGTCCAACGTGATCATGTCTACCCCACCCTGCATTCCTTCTCCCCAAGGGTGATTTAGTCAAGGTCTAAGGTTGTCGGACCGCGTCTAACGAAGCTAGCACCACCCCCACAAGGTAAGATAGTACCTACCTCTACGCATCCACGCACGTCAAGTGTGAGAAATAACCGTGAGAGTGTCCTCCAGCGCGAAGCATGCGAGGAACCCACTCCTCAACGGTAACCCTACGGGACCAAGTCTCCGTAATTCGTATCGAGGTTCAGTCTCATAACTACTTTAAGCCATATTCATAGAATCTACATACTTATCTCATCATTATCCCGTGAGAGACGCACCCATGCCACAACTCAATAAAACTCAAGTGACCTCGTCACACATATCTCAATGTCAAAGTCCTCATAAACTCTTAAATTTGCATACTTTATTGAAATTTATTCAAACTTCCATCACAATCCAAGGATTGGTAGGGTTAGAACAAACCCTTCAAAACGTAACCACAACCCTTACAAAATCTTTCCCTTTTTCCTCAACTTTTTCTTACCCTTGCTTAGCCTAACCTGGAATTACCGAATGATCCATTGTCTATGGAGAAAAAGTTGAAGTATTCAGTAGTCTAGATCCTTGTGACTGAGCTAATCGAGCCGAACGACGGAGAGAACCCCTAAAGTGAGGAGATCTTTTGCTCTGTGTACACTCTCTTTGAAATGGCCCTGCTGACCACATCGGAAACAGGAATGAGATCTACCATTCTGTGGACACTCTTTTGAAATGGCCATGCTGACCACACCGGAAATAGGAACTTCCAGTGGAACCAGTAGAGGCTGAAGATCTCCAAAAGTAGGGTCTGAATCTTTTGTGAGGACAAAAAGTATTTCCCCCGCCCCGACCTTTTCGGTCCTTTGTTTCATTGGGGTTTGTGTCCACATTTCCACTCAAGAGTTGCTATAGAACGGAAGTGACTACCTCTTGTATTAGGTTCCATAGTTCAGGAGGTACTTCAGGAATGTTTGGACTGTCCTGATCCTCTCTGTTATGTTCTTATTCCTTTTGTGGGTTCTGTTGTGTTTGTCTTCCTTTCGGAGGCATTTTCCTAAGTCATGGAAACATCGGTTGACTTAGCTTCTATGTAAAGTTTTGTGTTCTTCATAGTTTAGGGAAATTACCAAATAAACATCTTGTGTTTCTTGTCCTTGGGGAAATTGCCAAATCAGTAGTCTTTGATTTTTCTTTGTTTTCGGGGAATATATCCTATTTTGCTATGTTGGATAAATCCGATTATTTTGACTGTACTTCCTTTGCTATCATCCGTCTGAGTCTAACGAAGTAAATTAATGCACGGAGGCCGGATTAATTTACTCCAAAAGATTCAATGTTTCGGGTTCGCTTTGATACCAACTGTAACACCAGCCCTTTTTCACTCACTTTCTCTTCCGAAAATTAGAGTTTTTTTTTTTTTTATAACAGAGTAGTGATAGAGAGCAGGACGACCCTTAACTTGCCAACCCTATGTGTGCATGGACTCAGTCCATGAAAACGGTTCACACATAACAATATAAACATGCGGAATAAAAAATCATAACATGCGGAAACATAATAGAACACAGTTCTATTCCATTCAGATAGCAAAGTACGTCAAGTCCTTAATCATCATTATCATAATGCAATTATCCAATAAAACATCCAACCATAGCAAATCCATCTAAGTTATTACAATCAGAACTCTAGATACTAAAAATACAAGATCATGAGTATCTTAAACAAATATAAATGAAAAACATCCAAGCTCCTATGCCTGGCTTGTTTCACGTTCATCGTTCCTTTCGTTTCTTGTATCATCCACTAGGGTAGAAGTAGGGCGTTAGAACAACGCGCCCAGTAGGTATTCCAATTAGGGCTAACACATGGGTTAGTACAAAAAATCCAGATATAATATATATCAAATCGAGTTTTAATAAATCATACCATACTTATAAAGCATCGTATCCAAAACAGTGTATGATAATAGAGATCCAATCATACTGATAAAAACCAGAACATCGCATGATAATAAAGATCATAATCATGCCGATGCAATCCCATGCCATGCTATCATATGTAATGAGTCTCACCTATCACATGTACATAAAAGTACCCACCACATAGGTTTTTTGGACACCCCGACGGAATGTGGACTCTCCGGTTACATTTCATACATAGTATCCTCTTGATGGAAAACTCCTCATCAAGGTAACCCCCACGATTCTATTACGGACGCCCCGATGGAGAGTGGATCTCCGGTTACATTTCATACATAGTATCCTCTTGATGGAAAGCTCCTCATCAAGGTATCACCCCATGAGTGTTTTACGGACACCCCGACGAAGTGTGGATCTCCGGTTACCGTTCATCCCTCCCATGCCATGCATGAGATGCAAATGTCCACATGCTATGCAATTATACAAATCATAGCATTTAAAAGCTCATATTTGAAACATATACAACACATGCTATTTTATCATATAAACATAGCATTTAAAACTCACATTTTGAAACATATCCTTTGCAATATAAATTCATCAAATCAAGATAAAACAATCTACATAAACCCATGGTTTCAAAGAGGTGGAATCCTACCAAAGACCGCTACGTGTCCTTGCGTCTTGCGTCCGGTAACCGCTCACGATCATAAACACCTTGTGAGGTCCCGTTACCTTATAACATATTAATCAATTAAAACATGTCCCGTTTAATTTACAATATTGTTTAAATCCAAAAACATAATCCTCATGGGGTCCGGCCATACACCATCGCCGAACCCATGGCCTACCATTTTCACACTTATTTAGCACATTGCCATTGGTCTAATCATTAGTTAATATTTCATTTTAATATGCCAAACATAGTCCCTATGTCCACCAAACAATTTCCATGGGGTTCGGCCATACACCATGGCCGAACCCATGGTCCATTAATTCAGTTAATTACAATAATGCCATTGTACATATCCATAGCCATTTTTTTTCCTTATTTTCATAAAGCTTAAGTTCCAAAATAATCCATACAATAATTCATGGGGTTTGGCCATACACCATGGCCGAACCCTATGTCCAATATTTTCACATATTTACAAGATTGCCATTAATTCCCTCATTCATTTAAATCTCCCATAACTAGACCCTATATAAATTCCTTAACCGATCAAGTCCATAAAATAAACCTCATGGGGTTCGGCCATACACCATGGCCGAACCCATGATCCTTCATTTTGGCATGAATTTACAACTTTGCCATTACCTTCATCACTTTAGGCTTAAATTCCAAAACATAATCCATAATTAGAAGGTTTCCAAATTTATCATCCATCCTTCCATAATAAGAAGGTTTCCAAATTTATCATCAATCCTTCCATAATTAGAAGGTTTCCAACTTTATCATCCACCCTTCCATAATTAGAAGGTTTTCAAATTTATCATCAATCCTTCCATAATTAGAAGGTTTCCAACTTAATCATCAATCCTTCCATAATTAGAAGGTTCATATTTAGAAACTTTCTAAATTCAATATCTACCTTCATAATTAGAAAGTCCATAAATAAACCCTAGTGGGGTTCGGCCATACACCATGGCCGGACCTCACCCATAGAGACAAATCCATCCTTTTTCATTCACCTTCTAAATTAGTAACCAACTCCATTAAAATTATCAAAGCTCTTCCGTATTTTTTTTCCATCAAACGGTTCATTAAAGACAACATAATTGTCCATTCCCTTTCTTCCATGGGGTTCGGCCATGATGTGGTTCCATACTTCCTCTTGAACATCATTTAAACCCTTTTTAAAACCATATAATTATTCCATGGTTTTCATTTAATCCCTTCAAAAATCATATACCAATAACATCAAACTCCCATTTAAAATTAACCAATAACCTTCCATGGGGTTCGGCCATGCACTATGGCTGAACCCTATGGTTCTTTCTTTCCATTAAATTAAACCATAATCCTTCCCAATTCTTTTCCATGGGGTTCGGCCATACACCATGGCCGAACCCTATGGTTCCTTATCTTTTAAACAAAAATCATAAAATCACTTACCGGTTCCGCGACTCCTCCAGTTTTCCCTCGGTTGATCTTGCTCTTCCAATCTTCTTCTTTCCTTAGCCTCCTTGATCTTCCACTCGGTTGGCTGCCTTCTCTTCTCTTTGTTCTTGCCGAGAATGAGAATTGATCTTAAAGTTATGGGTGCCGTGCGCCCTTTGCTGCCCTCTCCTTTATTACTTCCAATTGATCCAATATTAGAAGGTACCAAGATTGCAATTGCTAATCTTCCCTTCCTTTGCTCGGCTGCCCTTCTCTTAAAACCTCCACTCGACCAATCTTATTTAGACAATGCCGTGTGCACTATTTTTATAGAAGTTCCATATTTAGACAATGCCTTGCGCCCTTCTTGTCTTGTAAGATAACAATTTTCGTGTGCACCTTTTCTTCCTCTTTTTTCTAGTTTCCAATTGATCCAATCAATACTCAGATAGTGCCATGCACCCCTCTTGCCTCTCTTTTATCTACCTTCCAATCTAACAATGTCATACACGGCCATACAATATTTATCACTCCTAAAATCTTTCCATGATCCCTTTATGCACATAATCATAGATTTGCATACCCCATATTCGGCCATGCATCCTTTCAAATTAATCGTAGATATCTTCTCAAGATATTCTAACACATCATGCACATAACAATTAATTTATATCCCTTGTTTATATATAATGCATTACTAATTAAATTCAGCCCCATTTAATTTCAAATTGAACTAAATTGGTGGTCATCCAAGTTAACCATGACCCATTGGGTCCCAATTGGGCATTTGACCCAAATAAACAACTTGACCCAATTAAACACATCTTACCCATTTATTTTAAATTTAACATATAACATATCCGTTAGATCTTAATTGGTGCAAATACCCAACACTTTACCCATATAAGATCCATATCTAAAATTCACAAATGAAATGGGTAATTTCCATAAATATTTATAACTTGAAAATCCAGGGTGTTAAAAAATCCACCAAATTAGTAAAAATTAGAGTTTCATGTTTAAGAATAATTTATTTTTTGAAATTAGACTCCAAAATTGGAAACCTTCCAAATTTAGATGAAGGTCTTAAATTAGAAATTTTATAAAGTTTAGAAATTGTCCAAAATTAGATGTTTCCAAAATTAGATACCTCATAAATATAGCGATTTCTAAAATTAGATAATTTTGAAACTTTCCATAGACAAAAGTTCCAAAATTAAGACTTACCAAATTTATATATTTTTTCTTAAAATAGAATGCATCTAAGTTAAACTATATTTCTAAGATTAGAAAATTCTAAAAACAAAAACTAGTTAATTTTGGAAAATTTCTAAAAATAGGAGATTTTTAAAATGTCAAGTTTTTTATTTTAGCAGTGTTTCCAAATTTAGATCATCTCCAGATTTTTTTTATTTATAGAAATTTCTAATCTAGTAACCTTCTAAAATTAGGGTTTCTAAAATATAGAAACTTCCATATTTAAAGAGTTGCCAAAAAAGATATTTTCTAAAAATAGCATTTTTTTTCTAAAAATAAATAATTCAATGGCAATTTTCTAAGTTCCCTAGCAACGGCGCCAAAAACTTGTAGTGCAAGTTTTAAATTTATAACTCGTAAGTGCACGAACCATTAGATAGTATAACGATTTAGTGCGAGGTCCATGAAAAACAATCATTGAATTATATATTTTAAGAAATTTAGAAAACATGGAAATAAATCTTAAATATGGAATTAATTATCTAATCTAAGAAATTTAATTTTAATTTAAAAACATTCTAAAAATAGAAAACATTGTCTAAATTAGAAACCACATCTAAAAATAGAATTTAACAATTAAGGAGATATAATTTTAATGGAAAATCAAAGTTTACAAAAATTCAATTAAGATGGTGGATTTAAACTAAAAGTAATAAATAATCTCAATCTAACTTAGAGCATAGAATTAAGATGCAATTAATTAATTATCAACTTAGTTCACAATTATTTAAAGAGTTTGAATTTGTAAACAAAGAAAATCAAAATCAAAATAAAAACAACATATTTACATATTTACAGTGGAACTGGATCAAACAATTATGGAGACTTTATTTTCCATATTTTAAAATTAACATCAAGGCCTAGAATACGGAGCTCAAGTAAAATTTTATTCTTATTTAAGTCTTTCATCAAATTAGTTCCCTAATTAATCCGAACGTTAGATCTAGATTAATCATGCAATTCTTCGATCTAACTATTTAATCCAAAGAACTTTGACCTAGAATAGTAATGTTAATCAAAGATCTAACTATTTTATATGTCCAAATTAATTACTAACGGAGGAGTCGAGAACTAGAATGATTCAAACCATCATAATAAAATCAAAATTTAGAAAACCATAATCCTAAAGATTTTTCTGCCTTTCAATTATTACTAAAAATGGGAATTGAGAATTACAATAGACTTTTGTTTTAAGAAAAATAAAAACAATAAGATTTATGGAATTTTTGAATTTATTATTGAAATTAATCACACATTATCATTGAATTTAAGAAAACTAAAGAGAAAAAGACATTAAGAAATTCTACTATTATTAATTGACTAAATTACTAGAATATGGAATTAAACTTAAAAGAACTAATTACAAAAGAAAAATGGAAAATAAAATAAATAAAAATCATAATGATAAGTACAAAAAAATGATAATTTTAACCTTGAATATTTGATTAGTTAGTTCTTAAATTTTGTTTATTTTATATTATTATTGTAATATATTATATATTGTAAAATTATATTTGTTAATATATTATATTAATTAATTTTATCTAATTAATGTATTTTTATGTGTTAGGTTAATAATTCTTGGTCAACTCATCAACTCATTTGGAGATTCTAAGAAAGCCAATGTCATCCATGCCATAGGTAAAGTAGTAATTGAATTTGTGTGTCTTGGTGAATGGTGACAATATAAAAGCCATCAACCCATTGAGAAGACACACAGCAACAGTAACAAGAACTCAAGCACAGCAACAAGTGTTGAAACGAAGATGGAAAAAGAAAAGAATAGGAAGAGAATGGAAAAGGAAAGAGAGATTAGAAAGAAGAAAAAATAGAAGTGCCTTGGTTACTGTCCCAAGCTAGATGAAAATATAAGGATTGAAGAAGGTAGTTGCTTTAACAGATAAAAAGAATTGAAGGAAGGTGGCTCCTACTGATGCTTCCTTGGTAGAGCAAGAAAATAGAAACAAGGAGGAGACATCAGAATCGTGGCAAAATAGAGCAAGGAAGTTGTGGCATTGGCTCGAGAGCTCCGACGATGGCTAGAGTTTTGTTTTTCTATCTCTTTTATTTTAATTTGATAATGTCCAGTTAATTTCTTGTACTGAGGTTAAGGATGAAACCCCGTTAATGAAATAATCTTCTTTTATTTATTTAGTTAATTCCAAATTATGTGTGTTTCATTATTTATGATTTTGGCTTCATCAAATTAATAGATTTTAATTATTTTTACCATCAATGCCATGTATTTTTGGTTATTAATATTAATATCTAATTAATTCATGCTTGGTTTTTAATTGAATAAAAGAAAACAATGAATCAAAGGGTTTACTTTTATTCAATTAAAAACCAAGCATTAATTAATTAGATATTAATATTAATAACAAAAAATACATGGCATTGATTGTAAAAATAATTAACATCTATTAATTTAATGAAGCCAAAATCATAAATAATGAAACACACATAATTTGGAATTAAATAAATAAATAAAAGAGGATTATTTCATTAACGGGGTTTCATCCTCAACCTCAGTACAATAAATTAGCCAGACATTATGAAATTAAAATAAAAGAGATAGAAAAATAAAACCCGAGCCATCGTTGGAACTTCCGAGCCAATGCCACAACTTTATTGCTCTGTTGTGCCACGGTTCTGTCCTCATTTTCTTTTTTATTGTGTGGAGGAGCCTTGAATTTATAGGATTTGGAGGAGGTAAATTAAGCCATAGATGGGATAGTAATATTAATCAAAGATCTAACTATTTCATATGTCCATATTAATTACCAAGGGAGGAGTCAAGAACTAGAATGATTCAAATCATCATAATAAAATCAAAATTTAGAAAACCATAATTCTAAAGGTTTTTCTGCCTTTCAATTATTATTAAAAATTGGAATTGAGAATTACAATAGACTTTTGTTTTAAGAAAAATAAAAAATAATAAGATTTATGGAATTTTTGAATTTATTATTGAAATTAATCACACATTATTATTGAATTTAATAAAATTAAAGAGAAAAAGACATTAAGAAATTCTACTATTATTAATTGAACTAAATTACTAGAATATGGAATTAAACTTAAAAGAACTAATTACAAAAGAAAAATAGAAAATAAAATGAATAAAAATAATAACCTTAACCCAAAATTCTAAAACTCCAAAATTCTTCTCCAATTCTCCAAAGTCTCAAACTCTCAAAAATCTCAAGGCTCTAAGTTCAATTTTCTAAATGGGAGAGGGGTAATATTTATAGATGTAAGGAGGTGGAATGAATGGCTTGGATGTAAAAATTTAAATAAAGCAAGGGACACTTGGAGAGCTGATATGGTTTGTACTAAACATGGAATAGCTTAAAGAAGGTCAGGAGGTGGAAAAAACCACTAAAATTCGAGCAAGGTGTGAACAGAGGGAAGTGGGTTCAAAATCCCATTTTTTTCCACATGTACTACCTTGCAGCTCTATATTAACCTAGTTAATGTCGGAATCATTAAATATCAAGAACTAGAAAGTTGTAGCCCTTGAAGTCTTCTTTTTAACAAAAAGAATCGATGCAATCTAACTTTGGAGTGAAAAGTTATGGTCAAAATACTTAGACTATGTCAAACAATCATTATTTTTCTCCACTTCTTATTTTGTTTCTTTTTCCTGAATCCACTAGCAAATTCGAAAATCTTCTCATAGTGACTTGTAAATTTCGAATTTCCTCATATGTATCGTGAGATAATAAAAATAGACTTCACACATGTGAATTTCATGTGTTTTTCGTAAAGGGCTTAATAATTAAGCTGTTCAAAGTATGGAAAATCTAATAATTTCACCACTTACATTCAATTCTAAGAATGAATAAATTAATACAAACTCTCATAAATGGATTTGAATTAATTAGTTTACAAATAAAACCCCTAAAATTGTGGTAAAATAAATATTAAAAATCCATTCATTCCAAGAATATCTCTGTCCATAAATAACAGATTCCAAACATAGCAGCTTCCAAAAATAGTTTTATTCTCAATTTCTCAATTTCTCCATTTTTCTTCCATTTAATTCTTATATCCTGTATTTTCCAAACATACCTGTAAAACTCAAAAAATCCCGTTAATGATATTAAAAACACTGAAAACAAGGGCTAACTTATCCAATATTAAAGGGTAAAGTAATCAATTTTCATTGTTCAACAAATACCCCCACACTTAATTTTTTCTAGCCTTCGAGTAAAATAAACTAAGAATAAAAACTACACCACTTTGCCTGGAACTCTCGATTGCATTTAGCATATGCAATAAGCCTTTTAACCCCTAGTTCACCACTAGTGGACGAGTTATAGTCTCGTGAGGGCTTCTAATGATGATATCCACAAATATCAAATTTCAACAAAAATATATTAACAAAAATTTAAACATCATACAACTCCAAATTTATTTTACAAAATTTATACCCGGAGTGTAGTGTGTGATAGCCCATATTAATGTAACCATCTTTTTCAAAATACGTACAAGTTTTACAACTAATAGCTGAAAATGCATTTTGACTCCAAATCTCACAAAGTACATCTCTCAAAAAGACTATCGCTCAAAGATTGGGTTAAATTTCTCTCAAAAGTATATGTGAGCGGAATAATTTTTCTAATACAAAAATCTCACATATTTATCAACAAAGAATGACTTATAACAAAGAAAAATACAGATCTCATGAATTGACGCCATTTTCCTGAGAACGTTGAATTAACACAATCACATTTCCTCATCTATTCTCCACTTTAAATACTATATTAACTGAGGATCAATAGGGCTTCCTGATAGGACGAAACGTGGCTTCCGACCAGGTCATATAAAAGAAGGATAAAAAGACTCAAAAATAAATACTTTGAATAGAAAAAGTTAGAGATCTTAAATAATTCATAGATGGGATATTTCTTCTTCTATTTTTCTTTCAGCACTTTCACTAGCAATTTTTTTCCTTTCTCAGACTTTTTTTCACATCCTTCATTTTTTTGATGTATGGACGTTCCCCATTTTTTTTGGTATCATTCATCTTTTTCAAGCGCCATATTTTTTCTCAGAGTACCATCCCAATTTTTTTCATCTCTAACCTTTTCCGAGCTCTAGAATATGTCACAAATATTTCAGTGAAGGCTCAAACTCCAAAACCAGAATTCGGTATAAATAACATAGCTACTAAAAAAAATTCAGACTTAACTTCACATTTAAGGCTTAAAATGGGAATTGATAAGATAACATATGACCAATATAGGTAGGCGTCAAAGTCTCAAACGATCCAATTTTTTTTTTTTTTCATCTCTAACCTTTTTCGAGCTCTAGAATAGGTCACATATATTTCAGTGAAGGCTCAAACTCCAAACCAGAGTTCGGTATAAATAACACAGCTAATAAAAAAATTCAGGCTTAACTTCGCATTCAATGCTCAAAATGGGTACTAACAAGATAACATATGACGATTATAAGTAGGTATCAAAGTCTCAAACGATCCAAAATAATGTCAAATATAATTTCCTAAGTTTCATATGAATAATTATATAATTTCAAATAAATTCAGAAAAAATTTAGGTGTAATAATCAAATTTTAATGTCATTCTCAGTAATTTGACCAAAACAAAGAATAATAAAACCTTACAAAAATAATGCGCACTTCAAGGAAATAGAATATACTTATAACCCTAAATAAAAAAAATGGACTAAAAAACAAAACACACAAAAGTGTAGCTCCCCAATCCCCCAAACTTAAATTGAACATTTTCCTCAATGTTCCCTAATCTACATGTGCATCTGCAAATTAGAAGAAAATTTACAGAACAAAAACAATTCGGGTTCAATAGTACCTTAAATAGCTCTCTTTATTCAAAACCTACAAAACCAAATAAACACAAAAACACACAACAACGCAGACACTAGAGTGACACAAGGACTGAATCAACAAAAACGGAAACCTAACCTAGACACTAACAAACATTGACAGACTCAAGACTCTAGACAGACCTCACAATCAGAACAACTATAATCTTTTTTTTTTTTTAATTTTTGTTATGGAACCTATTCTAACAATGCAATACTCAAAGTAAATATGCAAACAATAATCAAACAACTAGACTAATGAATGAAACTAATACCCTAATATGCATGATTAAATTAGGTATGTAATTTTTTTGTTTGACTTTTTTTTTGTAAAATAAATGCTAGACAACCTAATAAAATCTATATGAATGCATGCAAACTTAAAATTCAAAGAAAATGAGCTTAGACACTTACCTTGGCCTGTAGCGCTTTCTGCAATAACTTTTTAGAGCGCTATTCAAAATCCCTGCAAAATAAAATGCCACAAACTTTGGTGAAGATTCTGAATCTCATAAAAAATGCATGAAACTTAATCTAAATGTAATTTCCTAATATCATAACTAGTAGAGGAAATTAACTAATTAAAACCTAATTAAGAGTTCTAAAATATATTAAAACCATAAAAAAATTTAAATTAAAATCCACCGAAGTAGTAAAAATTAGAATTTTATGTTTAAGAATAATCCATTTAAAACCAAAAATTTTCATTAATATATATATATATATATATATATATATATATATATATATATATATATATATATATATATATATTTTTTTTTTTTTTTTTTTTGAAATTAGACACCATAATTGGAAACCTTCCAAATTTAGATGAAGGTCTTAAATTAGAAATTTTTTAAGTTTAGAAACTCTCGACCGGGAAGTAATAATGCCGTTGAGGGTGTATTTAATGCGCAACGGTCTGGTGGTTGAACGGTAATAAATATGAACACTAACCCATCGGTGCCACCGATCTGTCGGTCCTAAACAGTTCAAATAACCGTTATGACTTAACTATAAATAAGTGAGTTGTATGATCATTTGGGTATCTTCCCTGAATTGAGAATAATCATACACTCTGAGGAAGAATCTGCTATCTTGTGCCTATACCAAAAATCAAATACCCAATCTTAGAATAAAGATTGAGAGAGAAAAAAAAATAAGATAAGATACAACATCTACTAGGACATGAACCAATTATCCTAGTGTTATTGAAACTGCGATTGCTATATGACGTCTACAAGAGAGAGCGTCATCACAACTTGAGTCAATATTTGAGAAGCAAACATCATCATCGAGAAAGAGCTTTAAGGAAAGTGCTTCTTGTTTTAAACTTTACTTTTAAAACCTGTAACCCAAAATGGATTAAGGAGAGGTACTCCGGAACCACTATAAAAAACTCTAGAGTGTCGTCTCTGGCACAGTGGTGGGTGGAAGTCCTAGCCAATTGAGTGAGGTAGAATTCTTACTTTATTTGTGAAGGTGTAAGTCTCCACATAGTGAATTTGGAGATAACTTAAGGTTGGGCGAGTCCTAACAGTGGTTGTAGGTTGTTTAACCAAACCACTTTATATTGTTTGTCCTTGAGATTGTGGTGTTAGACCTAACTTCTTGTATTGATTGTTCAATCACTTTTGCTAACACACTTACTTGATTATTGCATCACCCACACTTAGACTAATCAATAAAGTTAATTTTAAAAAGGGACAACAATTTGAGATTGACCTATTCACCCTCCTCTAGGATCAATTGTGTACTAGCACTGTAACACCTCGGGTTTTCAGTTTATTATTTATTCATTTTTAATTGTGAATTTTAGAATTGGATCTTATATGGATAAGGAATTGGGCCATGACCCAATTAGGACCCAACCAATGGTGGAATTGGTCATATTAAAATTTAAATGGGTTGAATTAAATTAGTGATGAATTATATCCAATTTTGAATAAAAGATTTTATGGCCGAATATTGAATGTGAAATCCATAGATTATGCGCATGAGAGATATGTGGGATTTTAATCCACAAATGATATGCTAGAATATTTGAAGAGGGACTTTCTTAATTAAATTCGATTTGCATATCTTAAGAAAATGTTCAAAAATCAAATGAGATTATGCATGGCCGAAATTTATATATTAAATATATATGTTATGCGCATAAGATAGTAACCAAGGAAATTATCTAATCTAAATAAATAAATGGAATAAAGGGAAGGTTTTAAATTAAGAAGGAGAAGTCGGCCATGGCTAAGTAAAGCAAGGGAGGTCGGCATTCCATCTATGGCAAGGGGGTACACGGCCAAAGGAGGAGGTTGCCTATCTTAAACACTTTCTAAGTATGGGACTAAAGAGAGCTTAATAAAAGGAGAGACCCAAGGGGGTGCACGGTTTTTACAACCCCATCTCTCTCTCAATCTCTCAAGGCTCATACACGGCAATACACAAGGAAAAGGGCAGCAACAAGAAGGAGTTCTTGTTTGGAGAAAAGCAAGGGGAAAGGAAAAGAAAATTGGAAGAGCAAGAAACTAAAGGGGAAAAGGTTAGTATCTTGATTAATAATTTTATGTTTTGAAACAAAAAGAACCATAGGGTTCGGCCATAGTGCATGGCCGAACCCCATGGAGGAAGATTAAGAGAGAGATTAATGGGTTAAAAGGAGAAAAAGAACCATAGGGTTCGGCCATAGTGCATGGCCGAACCCCATGGAAGGATTGGATTTATTTTGTTGGGTTTTGTACATTGAAAAACCATGGAAGGAAATTAGAGGGAAATTGGTTACACGTTCTCAAAATTTTAAACTATAGAAACCTTTGATGGTTGTCAGTTTTTAGATTCAAGAAATCAATGAAAGAACATGGAATATGGGTCGGCCATGGCATGGCCGAACCATGACTGTTTTATGGCTAATTAATTGGATCAATATTAATGAAAAAAATGGGGTGAGGTTCGGCCATGGTGTATGGCCGAACCCCACCAAACATTTTAATTCAGTTGGGTATGTAGTATTGAATGTTTTAATGGAATTAAATCAATGGTCAAAGATTGTGAACCATAGGGTTCGGCCATGGTGTATGGCCGAACCCCATGGAGTTGATTTACCCATTTGGAAAGTAGATGTAAGAGGATGGACTTAGATCTACAAGAGTGAGGTTCGGCCATGCTGCATGGCCGAACCCCACTAGAGTTATTTTTGGAAACCTTATTATTTATGGAAGGTGTTTCCAATTATGGAAAGGGTTGGTTAATTAAGGAAACAATCTATTTATGGAAGGTGTTTCCATTTATGGAAATGGTTGGTTAATTAAGGAAACAATCTATTTATGGAAAGGAGGTTGCTTATCAGGAAGTTTCTATTCTTGGAGTTGGATATTAAAATTAGAAAATATCTAATTAAGACCATGAAGATTTATTATGGAAACTATCCAAGAATGGAAGGTGGAGATTAATCAAATGAATGGATTGGTTATCATGAGTGAGGATAGGCCATAGGTATGGCCGAACCCCACTAGGGTTTAATTTTGGGAAACCTTTTTAATTATGTAATACGATATCTAAGTATCGAACTTATATTTGGAAAGCATATAATTATGGAAAGGTGGAGTTAATTTGGAAACTACACACCATAGGGTTCGGCCAAGGTGTATGGCTGAACCCCATAGTCCAAATTAAGGGATTAAATGATATTTTAATTCATGGTTAAGGGATGATTTATGAATCAGATTATGTACCTAGGTTATGAGTTATGTTATGTGTAATTTTAAAATAAAATAAAGGATACAATGTATGTTATGGATTGATGGTGAAAGGAATGGCAAAAATGTAATTACACACCAAAGTGGAGAACCATGGGTTCGGCCATGATGTATGGCCGAACTCCATGAGTTGTGTTGGACGGACTTATTTGGTTAGGGAAATTTATAGGGTCTAATTATGGAAGATTTAAAGGAAAGAGGAAACCAATGTCATCTTTGTAAATATGAGAGAATATTGGACATTGGGTTCGGCCATGGTGTATGGCCGAACCCCATGAATTATTTTATGGAATTATGTGCTTTGGAAGTATGAATGATTATTTCAGATCTAAGTAATAAAGAAGTCTATGGTTAGGCTCAATGGCATTATCGTAATTATGGACAAAAATGGTAGACCATGGGTTTCGGCCATGGTGTATGGCCGAACCCCATGGGGTTTTGTTTATAGACTTAGAACTTTGTAATTAGGTGAGACTTGGTACTGATTTATCATTATATTATAAGGTAACAGGATCTCGCAAGCAGTGCGCGATCGGTGATCGAATCTTGGACGGGAAAGCAAGGACTTGTGAATGGTTTTTGGTTGGATTCCACCTCTTTGAAACCATGGATTATGTACTTTGTTTTATCTTATGTTTGATGAAAATATGTTTCAAAGGATATGCTTTATTATTGAATTTCAAATGCTATGTTTAAATTGTTTAAATAGCATGGATTGATTATGTTTCAAAAGGTGATTTTAAATGCTATGTTTATCTTATTAAAATAGCATGTGTTTCATTGGCATCTCATGCATGGCATGGGGTGGAGGATTTATAACTGGAGGGGTCACATTCCGTCGGGGCGTCCGAAAAACCTATGTGCAATACCTTGATGTGATTTCCATCAATAAGATTCCGGAGGGTCCACACTCCGCCGGGGCGTCTGGAAGACCTATGTCGTGGGTACTTTATGTACATGTGATGGGTGGGACTCATTGCATATTTGTCATCATTGCATGGCATGGCTTTTACCCGTTTTTGTACATTATGTTATAATATATGTTTTGTACTAACCATGTGTTAGCCGTAACTAGAATACCTACTAGGTGTGTTGTTCTAACGCCCTACTTCTACCCTAGTTGATGATACAGGTATTCAGGGGAACGATGAACGTAAGACGGACCAGACATAGGAGCTTGGAAGATTTATTTTACATGTTTTAAATAAAGTTACTCATAAACTTGTATTTGAGTATTTAAATTTCAGAATGTAATAACTTAGATGGTTGAATGATTTGGTTTGATGATTATGACGTACTTTGTTATCTGAATGGAATAGAACTTGGTTCTATTATGATTCTGCATTTTGATGTTATGATTCCGCAGACTTATGATGTTTATTCCGCATCTTGAGATTACTATGTGTGAACCATTTTATTAGACGGAGTCCATACACACATAGGGTTGGCCAGTTAAGGGTCGGACTTTGGAAGTTCGAACTTAGCTCGCGTCGTGACGTCCCGCGCTCCATCACTCTACTCTATTATATAAAAAAAAAAATACACGCTGAAATTATGGGAAAAAGAGAGTGAAAAAGGGCGGGGCCTTACAAGCACATTGGAAATTTCAGGGTTTGTAAAATATAGAAGCTTTCAATTTTAAAGACTTGTAGAAAATAGAAATTTTCTAAAAATAACATTTTTTCTAAAAATAAATAATTCAATCGCAATTTTCTAAGTGCCCGACAAAGACGCCAAAATCTTGTATTACAAATTTTAAATTTATAATTCGCAAGCGCACGAACCTTTAGATAGTATAACCATTAGGAAAATATATCCATGAAAAACATACCATTAAAATATATAAGAAATTTAATTTTAATTTAAAAACATTCTAAAAATAGAAACATGGTCTAAAATTAGAAACCACATCTAAAAATAGAATTTAACAATTAAAGAGATATAATTTTAATGGAAAATCAAAGTTTATAAAAATTCAATTAAGATGGTGGATTTAATCTAAAAAAAATAAATAATCTCAATCTAACTTAGAGCACAGAATTAAGATGCAATTAATTTTTTTACCAACCTAATTCACAATTTTTTAAAGAGTTTGAATTTATAAACAAAGAAAACGAAAATAAAAATAAAAATAACAACAACATATTTACATATTTACAGTGGAACTGGATCAAATAATTATGGAGGATTTATTTTCCATATTTTAAAAATAACATCAAGACCTAGAATACGGAGCTCATCGTAAAATTCCAATCTTATTCTAGTCGTTCATCAAATTAGTTCCCTAATTAATCCGAACCTTGGACCTAAATTAATCATGCAAATCTCTGATCTAACTACTTCGTTTGTTATAAAGAACTTTAGACCTAGAATAGTAATGTTAATCAAAGATCTAACTATTTCATATGTCCAAATTAATTACCAAGGGAGGAGTCAAGAACTAGAATGATTCAAAACATCATAATAAAATCAAAATTTGGAAAACCATAATCCGAAAGGTTTTTCTACCTTTCAATTATTAATAAAAGTTTCAATTGAGAATTACAATACATTGAGACTTTGGTTTTAAGAGAAATCAAAATAATAAGATTTACGGAATTTTTTAATTTATTATTGAAATTAATCACACATTAGCATTGAATTTAAGAAAATTAAAGAGAAAAATACATTAAGAAATTCTACTCTTATTGATTGAACTAAATTACAAGAATATGGAATTAAACTTAAAAGAACTAATTACAAAAGAAAAATGAAAAATAAAATAAATAAAAATACTAACCTTAACCCAAAATTCTAAAACTCCAAAATTCTTCTCCAATTCTCCAAAGTCTTAAACTCTCCAAAATCTCAAGGCTCCAAGTTCAATTTTCTCAATGGGAGAGGGATAGTATTTTCAGATGGAAGGAGGTGGAGTGAATGGCTTAGATTTAAAATTTAAATAAAGCAATGGACACTTGGAAGACTGATATGGTTTGTGCTAAATATGGAATAACTTAAAAGAGGTAAGGAGGTGGAAAAACTACTAAAATTCGTGCAAGGTGTGAACACAAAGAGAAGTGGGTGTAAAATCCCATTTGTTTTACACATGTACGACCTTGTAGCTCAATTTTCACCTAGTTAACGTCCGAATCACGAAATATTAAGAACTAAAAAGTTGTAGCCCTTGAAGTCTTCCTTCTAACCCAAAAAGAATCGATGCAATAGGACATCAGAGTGAAAAGTTATGGTCAACATACTTAAACTATGTCAAACTTTCCTTCTTTTTTCTCCACTTCTTATTTTGTTTCTTTTTTCCTTAATCCACATGGCAAATTACAAAATATTCTCATAATGACATGTAAATTTCGAATTTCCTCATATGTATCTTGAGATGATGAAAATAGACTTCACACATGTGGATTTTTTCATGCATTTTTCTTAATGGGCTTAATAATTTGGTTTTTCAAAGTATGGAAAATCTAATAATTTCACCAATTACATTCAATTCTAAAAATGACTAAATTAATTCAGACTCTCATAAATGGATTTGAATTAATTAGTTTACAAATAAAACCCCTAAAATTGTAGTAAAATAAATATTAAAAATGTAATACCCAAGTTTTCCAATTTATTATTTTATATGAAAGTTATCCGATTTAATTCATGAATATGAGATATGGATCTTAATCCAAAATTATGCATGGCCGAATTTCAAAATCTATGTTTATGCGCATGTGATAATTTTAAATAGGGTATGCAAATAATCTTAAACTAATTAAAAAGGAGGGTACACGGCATTGCTATATGTATTTTAGCATTGGCCGATTGGAAGGTCTTAAATTAAGAAAGGGAAAGTCGGCCATGGTTAAATAAGGAAGGTTTGACATATGTTCCGTAGTTTGGTTATAAAATTCCACTCCAATGTCCGATTGCTTTGATTCTTTTGCGTTGGAAAGAAGACTTCAAGGGCTATAACTTTGTAGTTTACCACTTTTTCTGATTTGGAAGTTAACAAGGTTAACACTAAGCTATAATATGGTATATGTGTAAAAAATGGCGAACACAAGGGGCGCACATCTAAGGGTTGCTTATCTTAAGAACTTTCTAATGTGGGATTAAGAAAGGCTATAAAAGGAGAGATCAAGAGGGATACACGGTTTTGACATCCTTTATTGTTGAGTTTATTCCTCTCTCTCCCTCTCTCAATTCATCATTCTCTTCCACACGGCAAGAGCAAAGAGAAAGGAGAAGAAGATTGGAAAAGAAAGATCAAGCAAGGAGAGAACAAGAAATCAATCGGAAAGAGGTTAGTATCTTAATGGTATAGTTTTATTTTTGAAACAAAAAGAACCATAGGGTTCAGCCATGGTGTTTGGCCGAACCCCATGGAGGGAGATTGGAGATGATTTAATGGTTTAAATGGAGAGAAAGAACCATGGGTTCGGCCATAGTGCATGGCCGAACCCCATGGAAAGATTTTATTTAATTGATGGGTTTTAAGATTGAAAACCATAGAGAGTTTTGATTTATTTATTGGGTTTATGATCTTAGATTTTAAATCATAAAAACCTTTGATGGTGGTCGGTTTAGATTCAAGAAATCAATGAAAGAATATGGATTGTTTTATGGCTAAGTGTTTGGATCCGTACTAATGAAAAGAAGGGGTGAGGTTTGGCCATGGTGTATGGATGAACCCCACCAAATATTTAATGAATTAGTGGTTGAGTTTAATGGATCTAAACCATTGAGGAAGGTCATGAACCATAGGGATCGGCCATGGTGCTTGGCCGAACCCCATGGGGTTGTTTTTGGAATGGAGATGGATTTGGTTGCCTAATATGGAAAGCTTCCAAATATGGAAGGAGTTGGTAAACTTGAAAGGCATCCAATAATGGAAAGATAATTTCTAATTTAGGAAACTATCTATCTACAGAAGTTTGTTTAAGATAGGAAAGTGTCTATTCTTGGAAAGTACGTATTGAAATTAGAAAATATCTAATTATGGAATCTATATTTGGAAAGCATTCAATTAAGGAAAGGTGGTTTCTAATCTGGAAAACTATCTAAGTATGGAAAATGGTTACTAATTTGGGAAGTTTCTATTTTGGAAGGAGTTGGCTAAATTAGAAAGCTTCTAATTTTGGATGGTAAAATATGGAAACCTTCTAATAATAGAAGGTGGAGTTTAATTATAGAAACCTTCCAATTATGGAAAGGTGGAGATTAAGTTTGGAAACTATTTATTTATGGAAGTGTGAATGATGAAAGCCATTGAATACTATGTATGGATTTTAAAAGAGAACCTTATGAACCATAGGGTTCGGCCATGGTGATTAAAATGGAAAGTCTTTAATTTAGAAAGGACCTATTTATGGAAAGAACTTGGAATTATGGATCCAAGATTAGGAAATGATAAATTTAGGAAGTTTCCATTTTAGGGAATTTCTAAGTATGGAAGTTGGTTAATGAAATTGGAAAGTTTCTAAATGTGGACTTTCTAAGTATAAACTTAAGTTGTTGAGAAATTATTATGGATCATGTAACGGGTGAAAGATTTTAAAAGAAACTATGGGTTATGTAAGCCATGAGTGGCAAAAATTGTAAATACTTGTTAAAGATGGAAGTTTAGCCTTGTTTGGCAATAAGGTAATTATATGAGAAATTATTTGGACAACTTAGATGTTTAGGATCTATGTATTTGGATCTAAATATGGGAATTGATTAGCGGACCTAGGGTTATGTACCTTGGATTAAAATAAATAGAATATTAACTAAGGTTTGAACCAATGACATTTTGGTAATTAATGGAATAAATGAACAAAAAGGGTGAGGCTCGGCCATAGGTATGGCCGAACCCCACAAGTATGGTTTATGGATTTAAATATTGCAAATCAAGTAGGACTTGGTGTTGACTTAATATTTATTATAAGGTAACGGGATCTCGCAAGTGGTGCACAATCGGCGATCGATTATTGGACGAAAGACGCAAGCACGCATTAACGGTCTTTGGTAGGATTCCACCTCTTTGAAACCATGGGTTTATGTACAATGTTTTCTTATTTTTGATGAAATTTATATTGCAAAGGTTATGTTTTAAATTATGATTTTATATGCTATGTTTATTTGGATAAAATAGCATGTGTTTTATATGTTTCAAATATGAGCTTTTAAATGCTATGATTTGTATAATTGCATAGCATATGGACATTTGCTTCTCATGCATGGCATGGGAGGGATGACAGGTAACCGAGGACCCACACTCCGTCGGGCTACCGTAAAGCACTACTGGGGGATACCTTGATGAGGAGCATTCCATCAAGAGGATATTTTGTGATGAGTGGGACTCATTGCATATGATAACATGGCATGGCATTGAATCGGCATGATTATGACTTTTATTATCATGCAAGGTTTTTTGGTTTTTATCGGTATGATTGCATCTCTATTATCATACATTGTTTTGGATACGATGCTTTATAAGTATAGTATGATTTATTATACTGGATTTGATGTATTTATTATATCTGGATTTTTGGTACTAACCCATGTGTTAACCCTAATTGGAATACCTACTAGGCGCGTTGTACTAATGCCCTACTTCTACCCTTTAGTGGATGATGCAGGAAATGAGGAAAATGCTAAACGCGGAAAGGGACAAGCATAGGAGCTTGGAACGCTTTTAGTTTTATATTTTGTTTAAGATACTCAGGGATTAGTATTTAGAGTATCCAGATTTCAGAATGTAATAACTTAGATGAATTTGCTATGGTTGGATGTTTTATTTGGATAATGGTTAATGTGATTATTTGACTATGTACTTTGCTATCAATGGAATAGAACTTGGTTCTATTATGATTCCGCAAATTGGATGTTATGATTCCGCATGTTATGATTTTTATTCCACATGTTGATATTGCTATGTGTGAACCATTTTAGTGGACTGAGTCCATGCACACATAGGGTTGGCCAGTACAGGGTCGGACTTTAGAAGTTCGGACTTAGCTCGCGTCGTGACGTCCCGCTCTCTATCACTCTACTCTGTTATTAAAAAAAAAAATAGACTCTGAACTTACGGGAAGAAGCGAGTGAGAAAGGGCGGGGCGTTACAAAAAATCCACTCATTCCAAGAATATCTCTTTCCAAAAAATGCAGCTTCCAAATATAGCAGCTTCTAAAAATTGATTTATTATCAATTTCTCCATTTTTCTCCATTGATGGAAAAGCATGATATAAAATTTTTTATCCACATATTAATGCTAATTTTTTTTTTTAACACAGACACAAGACTGATGTTCTTTTTTTTAAAAAAATGGACTAAAAAACAAAACACACAAAAGAATAAGAACAAGAACACAAGTTGACATTGTGTATGTTCCCAAAACTTAAATTGAACATTGTCCTCAATGTTCGCTAATCTACATGTGCATGTGCAAATTAGAAGAAAGTTGACAGAACAAGAACAATTCGGGTTCAGGGTTACGTTAAATGGCTCTCTTTATTCAAAACTTGCAAAACCAAATAAACACAAAAGCACACAACAACGCAGACGCTAGATTGACACAGGGATTGAATCAACGAAAACGAAAACCGAACCTAGACATTGATAAACATTGATAGACAAAATACTCTAGATAGATTCACAATCAGAACAACAATTGTCTTTTTTTTTTTTGTTATGCAACATAATCTAACAATGCAATACTCAAAGGAAATATGCAAACAATAATCAAACAACTAGACTAATGCATGAAATAATACCCTAATATGCATGATTAAATTAGAAATGTAATTTTTTTGTTTGATTTTTTTATGCAAAATAAATACAAGAAAACCTAATAAAATCTATATGAATACATGAAAACTTAAACTTCAAAGAAAATGAGCTTATCCTAGTTTACAATTTTTTAAAGAGTTTGAATTTTTAAAAAAAGAAAACGAAAATAAAAGTAAAAACAACGTATTTACATATTTACAGTGGAACTGGATCAAAGAATTGTGGAGGCTTTATATTCTATATTTTAAAAGTAACATCAAGGCCTAGAATACGGAACTCACGTTAAATTTCAATCTTATTCAAGTCTTTCATCAAATTAGTTCCCTAATTAATCCGAACCTTAAATATAGATTAATCATAAAATTCTCATATCTAACTATTTCATTCATTCGAAAGAACCTTAGAATAGTAATGTTAATCAAAGATCTAACTACTTCATATGTCCAAATTAATTAACAAGGGAAGAGTCAAGAACTAGAATGATTCAAACAATCATAATAAAATCAAAATTTGGAAAACCATAATTCTAAAGGTTTTTCTGCCTTTCAATTATTAATAAAAACTGGAATTGAGAATTACAATACATTGGGACATCTTATATTTTTTTTCTTTTTCCTTAATCCACTTGGCAAATTCGAAAATCTTCTCATAATGACTTGTAAATTTCGAATTTCCTCATATGTATCTTTAGATGATGAAAATAGATTTCACACATGTGGATTTCATCATGGGTTTTTCTTAATGGGCTTAGTAATTGGTTTTTTCAAAGTATGGTAAATCTAATAATTTCACCACTTACATTCAATTCAAAATGAGTAAATTAATCCAAACTCTAATAAATGTATTTAAATTAATTAGTTTACAATAAAACCCCTAAAATTGTGGTAAAATAAATACTAAAAATCCGTTTATTCCAAGAATATCTCTTTCCAAAAATAGCAGCCTCCAAACATAGCAACTTCCAATAATGGATTTATTCTCAATTCCTCCATTTTCATTCCATTTAATCCTTATATCGTGTATTTCCCAAACATACTAGTAAAACCCAAAAAATCCCATTAATGATATTAAAAACACTGAAAAGAAGGGCTAACTTATCCAATATTCAGGGGTAAAATAGTCAATTTCAGTGTTCATCAAATGCCCCCACACTTAGATTTTGCTAGCCCTTAAGTAAAGCAAAACTAAGAATAAAAACAAAATTAAAAAAAAAACCTTAAACTACACCACTTTCGCTGGCACTCTCGATTGCATTTAGCATATGCAATAAGCCTTCAAACCTCTAGCTCACCACTAGTGGACGAGTTATAGTCTCGTGAGGGCTTCTAGTGATGGTACCCACAAACATCAAATTTCAGTAAAAATATATTAACAAATATTTAAAGATCTTACAACTCCAAAATACGCACAAGTTTTGCAAACACCAACGGAAAATACGTTTTGACTCCAAATCTCATAAAGGTACATCTCTTAGAAAGACTTTCGCTCAAAGATTGGGTTAAATTTCTCTCAAAAGTACATGTGAGTGGAATAATTTTTCAAATACAAATAACTCATATTTTTCTACAAAGAATGACTTACAACAAAGAAAAATACAGATCTCATGAATTGATGCCATTTTCCTTAGAACGTTGTATTAAACACAATCATTTTTCCTCATCTATTATACCATATTAACTGAGGATCAATAGGTCTTTCTGATAGGACGAAACGTGACTTAGGACTGGATCATATCAAAGAAGGATAAAAAGACTAAAAAATAAATACCTTGAGTAGAAAAAGTTAGAGGTCTTCAATAATTAATAGACGGGATATTTCTTCCTCTATTTTTCTTTCAGCACTTCTACTAGCATTTTTTTTTTCTCAGACTTTTTTTCACATCCTTCCTTTTTTTGACTTATCGATGTTCCCTTTCTCTATTTTTTTTTTGGTATCATTCATATTTTTTTCAAGCACCATATTTTTTTCTTAGAGTACCATCCCAATTTTTTTCGTCTCTAACCTTTTCTGAGCTCTAGAACATGCCACAGATATTTCAGGGAAGGTTCAAACTCCACAACAGGAGTTCGGGGTAGATAACATAGATAATAAAAAATATCAGGCTTATCTTCACATTCAAGGCTCAAAATGGGAATTAACAAGATTACATAGCACCAATATAGGTAGGCTTCAAAGTCTCAAACGATCCAAAATAATGTCATATATCATTTCTTAACTTTCATATGAATAATTATATAACTTCAAATAAATTCAGAAAAATTTTAAGTGTAATAATCCAATTTTAATGTCATTCTTAGTAATTTGACCAAAACAAAGAATAATGAGATCTTACAAAAATATTGCGCACTTCAAGGAAAATAAGAATATACTTATAACCTTAAATAAAAAATAAACAAATCTAATGGCTCTAAACGTCACTAAGTATAAGTCTCGATAGGCATTCTTCCGTTGATTACTCAACTTATAAATACTCTTCTTTTTCAGGCTAACTTAATATGGTTGTGTAAAAATATTCCAAGCATAAATTACACAAAATTCAATTGGAAAAATATGATATAAAATTTTTTATCCACATATTAATGCTATTTTTTTTTCATCTTTTTCATTTTTTTTTAACACAGACGCAAGACTGATATTTTGTAAAAAAAAATGGACTAAAAAATAAAACACACAAAAGTGTAGACCCTCAATACCCCCAAACTTCAATTGAACATTGTCTTCAATGTTCCCTAATCTACATGTGAATCTGCAAATTAGAAGAAAATTTACAGAACAAGAACAATTCGGGTTGAAGAGTACCTTAAATGGTTCTCTTTATTCAAAACTTGCAAAATCAAATAAACACAACAACGTAGACGCTAGACTAACACAAGGACTGAATCAACGAAAACGGAAACCTAACCTAGACACTAACAAACATTGACAGACACAAGACCCTAGACAGACTCACAATCAGAACAACTATTATCTTTCTTTTTTTTAATTATCGTTATGCAAGATAATCTAAGAATGAATACTCAAAGCAAATATGCAAACAATAATTGTAATACCCCAGTTTTCCAATTTATTATTTTATATGAAAGTTATCCAATTTAATTGATGAATATGAGATATGGATCTTAATCCAAAATTATGCATGGCCGAATTTCAAAATCTATGTTTATGCGCATGTGATAATTTTAAATAGGGTATGCAAATAATCTTAAACTAATTAAAAAGGAGGGTACACAGCATTGCTATATGTATTTTAGCATTGGCCGATTGGAAGGTCTTAAATTAAGAAAGGGAAAGTCGGATATGGCAAAATTAAAGAGGGAAAGTCGGCCATGGTTAAATAAGGAAGGTTTGACATATATTCAGTATTTTGGTTATAAATTTCCACTCCAATGTCCAATTGCTTTGATTCTTTTTGCGTTGGAAAGACGACTTCAAGGGCTACAACTTTTTAGTACCATATTTTCGCATTTGGAAGTTAACAAGGTCAAAACTGAGCTACAATATGGTATATGTGTAAAAACGGGGAACACAAGGCGCGCACGGCTAAGGGTTGCTCATCTTAATAACTTTCTAATGTGGGATTAAGAAAGGCTATAAAAGGAGAGATCAAGAGGGATACACGGTTTTGACATCGTTTATTGTTGAGTTTATTCCTCTCTCTCCCTCTCTCAATTCATCATTCTCTTCCACACAGCAAGAGGAAGGAGAAAGGAGAAAAAGATTGGAAAAGAAAGATCAAGCAAGGAGAGAACAAGAAATCAATCGGAAAGAGGTTAGTATCTTAATGGTATAGTTTTATTTTTGAAACAAAAAGAACCATAGGGTTCGGCCGTGGTGTTTGGCCGAACCCCATGGAGGGAGATTGGAGATGATTTAATGGTTTAAATGGAGAGAAAGAACCATAGGGTTCGGCCATAGTGCATGGCCGAACCCCATGGAAAGTTTTATTTAATTGATGGGTTTTAAGATTGAAAACCATCGAGAGTTTTGATTTATTCATTGGGTTTATGATCTTAGATTTTAAATCATAAAAACCTTTGATGATGGTCGGTTTTAGATTCAAGAAATCAATGAAAGAATATGGATTGTTTTATGGGTAATTGTTTAGATCGATACTAATGAAAAGAAGGGGTGAGGTTCGGCCACGGTGTATGGCCGAACCCCACCAAATATTTAATGAATTGGTGGTTGAGTTTAATGGATCTAAACCATTGAGGAAGGTCATGATCCATAGGGTTCGGCCATGGTGCTTGGCCGAACCCCATGGGGTTGTTTTTGGAATGGGGATTAATGTGGAAAGGTTCCAAATATGTAAAGTGTTGCTAAAATTAGAAAGCTTCTAATTTTGGAAAGAAGGTTGCTAAATTTAGAAAGCTTCCATGTATGGAAGGGGTGGCTAAATTGGAAAGCTTCCCATTATGGAAAGTGTTGCTAAATTGGAAAGCATCCAAGTATGAAAAATGGTTGCTAAATTTGGAAAACAATCTAAATATGGAAGGAAGGTTATTATTTTTGGAAGGTGTTTCCAATTATGGAAAGGTGATGGTTAATTAAGGAAACAATCTATTTATGGAAGGAGGTTGTTAAATTAGCAATTTTAATTATGGAAACCTTCTAACAATAGAAGGTGGAGTCTAATTAAGGAAACCTTCCATTTATGGAAAGTTGGAATTTTAATTTGGAAACCATATACCACAGGGTTCGGCCAAGGGTATGGCCGAACCCCATGGTCCAAATTAAGGGATCAAATGGCATTTTAAATTATGGTTAAGGGCTGATTGATGAATTGAATTTATGAACCTATTATATGAGTTATGTGTTGTATATTTTTAGGATACAAACATGTGTTATGAATTATGGTGAAAAAAGGGTAAAAATGTAATTACACACCAAAATGGAGGATCATGGGTTCGGCCATGGTGTATGGCCGAACCCCATGAGTTGTGTTTTATGGACTTGTTGGTTATGGAAATTATAGGGTCTAATTATGGTAAATTTAGATGAATGAGGGAACAATGGCATTTTCATAAATAGGTGTGAAAAATGGTGAGCCATGGGTTCGGCCATGGTGTATGGCCGAACCCCATGAGGTTTATTTATGGAACAATAAATGGATCTATGTGTTGGAACCTAAGCCTAAGTTGTTGGAGACCAATGGAAATTTGGTAATATCGGCTGAAAATGATAAACATGGGGATTGGTTTATGGACTTAAAATATTGTAAATCAAGTGGGACTTGGTTTTGATTGATTGTTATATTTCAAGGTAACGGGACCTCACAGGGTGTTTACTATCGTGAGCGGTTACCGGACGAAAGACGCAAGGACGCGTAGCGGTATTTGGTAGGATTCCACCTCTTTGAAACCATGGTCTATGTACACCTGTTTTATCTTATGTTTGATGAAATTTATGTTTCAAAGGATATGCTTTATATGAATTTTAAATGCTATGTTTATTTGTATAAAATAGCATGTGTTGATTATGTTTCAAAGGTGATTTTATAATGCTATGTTTATGTTATAAAATAGCATGTGTTTCATTGGCATCTCATGCATGGCATGGGGTGAAGGATTTGGTAACCGGAGGGTCCACACTCCGTCGGGGCGTTTGAAAAACCTATGTGGTGTACCTTGATGTGTTTTTCCATCAGGAAGAAACCGGAGGGTCCATACTCTGTCGGGGCGTCCGAAAAACCTATGTGGTGTACCTTGATGTGCTTTTCCATCAGGAAGAAACCGGAGGGTCCACACTCCGTCGGGGCGTCCGAAAAACCTATGTGGTGTACCTTGATGTGCTTTTCCATCAAGAAGAAACCAAAGGGTCCACACTCCGCCGGGGCGTTCGGAAGACCTATGTGGTGGGTACTTATATGTACATGTGATGGGTGGGACTCATTGCATTTGTCATCATTGCATGGCATGGATTTATATGGTTTTTGACATTACGATATTATTATATATGTTTTGTACTAACCATTTGCTAACCCTAACTGGAATACCTACTGGGCGTGCTGTACTAACGCCCTACTTCTACCCTTTAGTGGATGATGCAGGAAACAAAGGAAACGCTGAATGCGGAAAGGGACAAGCATAGGAACTCGGAACACTTTTAGTTTTATATTTTGTTTAAGACACTCAGGGATTTGTATTTAGAGTATCCAGATTTCGCAATGTAATAACTTAGATGAATTGCTATGGTTGGATGTTTTATTTGGATGATGATTAATGTGATTTATTGACTAAGTACTTTGCTATCAATGGAATAGAACTTGGTTCTATTATGATTCCACAAATTGATGTTATGATTTTTTATTCCGCATGTTTATATTGCTATGTGTGAACTATTTTCTTGGACTGAGTCCATACACACATAGGGTTGGCCAGTTAAGGGTCGGACTTTAGAAGTTCGGACTTAGCTCGCGTCGTGACGTCCCGCGCTCTATCACTCTACTCTGTTATAAAAAAAAATAGACTCTGAAGTTACGGGAAAAAGCGAGTGAAAAAGGGCAAGGCGTTACAATAATCAAACAACTAGACTAATGCATGAAACTAATACCCTAATATGCATGATCAAATTAGATATACAATGTTTTTGTTTGATTTTTTTAATGCAAAATAAATGCAAGACAACATAATAAAATCTATATGAATGCATTGAAACTTAAAATTCAAAGAAAATGAGCTTAGACACTTACCTTGTCCTCTAGCGCTTTCTGCAAGAAATTTTTAGAATAATCCATTTAAAACCAAAAATTTTCCATTAATATATATATATATATATATATATATATATATATATTAGATACCGTAATTAGAAACCTTCCAAATTTAGATGAAGTTCTTAAATTAGAAATTTTCTAAGTTTAGAAACTGTCCAAAGTTAGATGTTGTCCAAAATTAGACACCTCGTAAAAATAGCAATTTCTAAAATTAGACAATTTTTAAACTTTCCATAGACAGAAGTTCCAAAGTTAAGACTTCCCAAATTTATATCTATTTTCTAAAAATAGAATGCATCTAAATTAAACTATATTTCTAAGATTAAAATATTTCTAAAAATAGAAACTAGTTAATTTTGGATTTTTTTTTAAATGGGAGTTTCTTAAAATGGCAAGTTTCTAATTTTAGCAGTGCTTCCAAATTTAGATCATCTCCAGATTTTTTTTTTTTATTTCTAAAAATTTATAATCTAGGTAACCTGCCAAAATTAGGGCTTCTAAAATATAGAAACTTCAAATTTTTAAGAGTTACAAAAAATAGAAATTTTCTAAAAATAGCGTTATTTCTAAAACTAAATAATTCAATGGAAATTTTCTAAGTTCCCCGGCAACGGCGCAAAAAACTTGTAGTGCAAATTTAAAATTTTAAAATTTCTAACCATTAGTTAGTATAGTGATTGAGTGTGAGGTCGAACCCATCAGAACTTAGGAAAATATATCCATGAAAAATATACGACTGAATTATATATTTTAAGAAATTTAGAAATCATGGAAATAAATCTTAAATTTGGTATTAATTATCTAATCTAAGAAATTTAATTTTAATTTAAAAACATTCTAAAAATAGAAAACATGGTCTAAAATTAGAAACCACATCTAAAAATAGAATTAAACAATTAAAGAGATATAATTTTAATGGAAAATCAAAGTTTACCTAAATTCAATTAAGATGGTGGATTTAATCTAAAAATTAACTTAGAGCACATAATTATGATGCAATTAATTTATTACGAACCTAGTTCACAACTTTTTAATGAGTTTGAATTTATTAAAAAAAATGAAAATGAAAATAAAAACATCACAAATTAAAATCCTACCATTCAAATTCGAAATCTCTTACTTTAAATCCCTATATTACCTTCTTATTCTCTTCATCATTTATTAAAATTAAAATAAAAAGAAGAAGAAGAAAACAAGAAGAAATAAATTATTAGATTTAGAGGAAAAGACTTACCTCTAAAGGGGAAGACGAAAACTTGAGAAAGAGAGGAGAAGAGAGAAGTCCACACGGCCAAAGAGAGGGATAGAGAGATGAAATTTGTTGGTGCCTTTGTCTCTCTTTGATTCACGCCATTTCGCATAAAAACAAAGCTATGGTTGGCTATGGCTTTGTAGTTCTAGTTAAACTAGGATTCCTTCTTTCTCCCTAATTTTTCTGTGTCTCCAATGCATGGGCTTTTTTTTTTTTGTTTTTTATTTTTTGTTCCAACGTGTATTAGAGGGGATTTAGGAGAAAAAAAATAAAACATAAGTAGGGTCGACCATGTGGACTCCCTTCTGAATTTCCAAATTTAAATCTAGAAATCATAAAAATACCCATTCTCAATTTATTTTCTAAATCTTTAAATCTCACAATTTTATTACTCTAAGTTAAAAATTAAAACTTCAAAATATTTGATCAAATAATTTAATTAAGACGGGTGAGCACACTTTGGGGCCAAAAATTCAAAATTCTATGTTTGTCACAGATTTCACACAATTTTAAGCAATAAATCAGGCACTTAAATAAAAGTATTCATTACCTGATCAATTCTACCCGATTAAAATCTAATTAAACTCTGACTCATTAATTTGGGTCTAGTCATTACAATATGTTTTTTAATATGTAAGGACTTATGGTTACATGTTTAAGTCCACGTGTGAAGGGATGTGTTACATTTTCTATTTGGATCTTAGACGAGATTGCGATAAAGGCCCATAGATCATCTCTAAGTGCTATCATTATAAAAAATAGTCCCCTTCTAGGCCCACATCAGGTCGGGGCGTGACACAACAATTCAACTTTAAAAAATACAAGACATTCCACAATTGTTCTAAGGTTCTCAAGACTCAAAACAATGCAAAAATAGCCTTTCTTGTTGAATTTTTTGGAATCAGCCCAGATTTTATAAGGGTCTCATTTTCATATAGTGGATAATTTTCTGAATGAGGATTCTAAAAATATTTCGTTCAACCCATACGAACTATCCTAGCCTGAGTTATGGTTAATTTACCCAGACATATTCACTGCTAAACATATTGTAGTCTTACCCGAAATTTTGATTTACAGACAAGATTTAACCTATCGAATCAATAATTTTCCCTCTAAATTTTTTACTGGAGATAGATATTTTTGTGGGCTTGAAGGTAGGTACAAACTTTGCACCATTCTGATCCTTAGAGACCAAGATAAAAATTATTTAATTAATTGCTGCAAAGTTGTCTATAATCCAGAAATCTACAACTAGGTTCAACTTGTAGATCATGTCTGGGGTATCAAATCACATGCAAAAATTCCTAAACTTTACTGGAGATAGATCTCCTTGTCTAGATGAAAGTAGACACAAATTTTCCATCATTTCATTAACCAGAGATCAAGTTATGAATTTTCTTGTAAACTGTTGTAAAATTGTCTTATAGACCTGAATCAAACAATATTCTTTTGCTACTAAATTTGGAAAGAAACTATATCTATTAGTCTACTTTCCAGAAAATCAAATTTCGTTGAAAAAATCATTCCAAAGGCCCGGCTATGATTTTTCTCACGACAATGCGCAAAAAATGAAAATTCTAGTTCTTAATCGAGTTTTCCAACTTCCATTAAAACAAGATCCGATTATGGCCGAATTTTCAAGAGTCTAAGGTTCTTCAAAATTGGTCCAGATTCCTCTCCTGGTCAAATTTTAGAGAGATTTCTTGGATGAAGAAGATGGGAAATAGAAGAACTTCATTGAAAAAGAGAGAGAAAAATCACATACCTTACAGAAAATGAAACCCAAAGAGAGAACACCAAATCTTGGAGAGGGAGAGAAAGGGAGAGGAAATTCGTTGGTGTAAAGGATGGATATGCGCCCAAGCAATCTTAAATAAATAGAGGAGTTGGCCATGAAGAACTAAAATAGGAGGGGTATTTTAGGCCAAAATCACAACTAAAATGGAATGCCAAATTCAAATGGAATTTATCTCCTTAGAAACTTTCAGAAATTACAAATACTAATTAGGAGAAAACATGTAAGGCATAGAGAATTTTGGCCTCTCTCCAATTTTAGGATTTTATTTTCTATAAATAAGGGATTAAGACCCAATTTTAAAAAATTGCCAATACTAGGATTCACCAATTTCCACAAAAATAATATAAAAGGATAAATTCGACCAATGCACTCTAGAATTGTCGTTTCATTTTATTTTTTTATAGAAATTAGTCCAATGTAGTGTGGGTCCCATTGGCTCACACAAAATAATTTCTCATAAAAAAATCAAAATTTCCAAATAATTAAAAATTTTAATTTTGTTTTTAAATTGAGTATTTTAAATTTCAATACTCTCACAAAATTCATATTAATAAAAATGGAGAATTTCAAATTTTAGGGGATAAATTTACCAGAATTATAATATAATAATTTTCTACTTCTCAAAATAAATTCCTTATAAATTTGAAATTTATTTAACTCAAGGGAATAAACACTACTTTCTACTTTAGGAGAGGGAAAGATATTTCTAATTTCCAAGTATGTTTTTCAAAAAAATATTTTCACACAAAAGTTATTCAACAAAATATAAACACACATTAGAAATTTGTTATCTACCGGATTAAATTAATCTACCCATTTCCATGATCCGCCAAATTAGGTTGGGTCGTTACATTAATCATCACACAATCTATAACAATTCAACAACGTAAATTGTTGCTTCACCTTGTCCACAATACATTCTTCGTAAAGACTCGACACAGTCAAAATGCTGCACTTAGCACAAGCTTTGCATTGCAACCCGACACAATCTAATGCTTCAAACAGTGCGTGAAGGCAGTCCATCTAATAATAGAAGAGCAGTTTTAATTTTTTATATGGATTAGATTAGCTTTTAACCCATATATCCCAATACACTCAGTATAATTACCTCACTTAGTCTATCATGCATTCTTAACAAATACCCTCATGGAAATGCATGGAATACATTATGGATATCACATTCAACATATATATCACTACGGATAA
The DNA here is from genome assembly GCA_013350335.1 of Chimonanthus salicifolius. NCBI lineage: Eukaryota > Viridiplantae > Streptophyta > Magnoliopsida > Laurales > Calycanthaceae > Chimonanthus > Chimonanthus salicifolius. Next base: position 39,389,300 of record CM023538.1, read on the forward strand.
TTAAAGTGCTGAAATTAAAATTTTATAGGCATTTATAATCTTCCCGCATTCTGGGGATAAATCAAATCAATGCTGAAAGTAAAGAGAAAGAATATTAGCACCTATGTATGTTCCTATACCATTCATCTATCGTTCAATGTGCTCTTTTTGCATAGAGTTTCACACATGTGAATAATGGATTCAAGTCTGGTCATGCAGCTATTTGCATTGCTGGTTTCAAGACCGGGTAAAAGCTGATTTTACATAAGCCCTACATGAATATTTATAACAGATACAAAATAGACAATATCACATCATACACAATGATTCAATTTATTACTATCATCAACTCGGTTTCATCCAATTCGTTTAGCCTATTAATCTCTAGACACATAACTGAGTCCCATACTGCATTGATGGACTACTAAGCCTCGGCTCCCTGACACCATCATATGCTTACGTTCTAACATTTTGAACTTCAAATATATCTCTTACATGTAAGCAATGTTAGGTCTGGCATTCTGGTCCCATTTAGTATTTTCCATTGTGATTATGTCCATGGGTCCCATTATTGTTATAGAATTAAAGGTTAACAATTTTAGAATTTAAATTGCAATATATAATGCATTTGAAACTAAAGTGGTTGAATCTCCTCACCATTGTCTGGCGAGTTTTATTGAAATAACAGTAAAGAATAAAAAGTGTGTAAATGATCGTTAGAGGTAAAATACATGTGACTAATCTATTTATTTTTAATTCCGGTGATTAATTATGAGAAAAATGTGTAAATTATCGCAACATCTAATTACGCATAATTAATCCAGTTTAGGTGATTAACTGTTATAAAAAGAGTGATTCATAGAAAACACAAAATAAAAGAAAATAACACGTAAGGCATGGTGTTCTTAAGTAAAAAGTAAATAAAGCACTCAATGCCTGGTCTCAAGTATCCTCGGACAATAGTCACATGGTGGATTCTGAGAGTTCAGCTAGAGGGTACAGAACAGTAAATAGTTAAATAAGTTGCAAAAAGTAAATATGCATATTCCGTTCGACAGGTGTTTAGAGAAATTCTCAGGTTTGGGTTAAGACTGAGCCTCCAATAAACTGAGTCATGTGTGAAAAACTCATGGAACGGGTGGCCACTGAACAGTTCCAAACATAACTGAGCGGGCGAAACAAATAGCCTCTAGGACCAGCTCTAAATATAACTGAAAGGGCTAAAAATAAAAGTACAGAAAAGTAAATAGCCTTGAGGACCAGTCCTAATATAGGGTTAGAGCGTTAGCTGGCTAGGGTTTACAATGGGTTAATGGGGTATTTATAGGACTTGAAAGTGAATGGAGGGTGGAGATTAAATCTTGGTTTAAGTTCGTGAATGGAGGGCTAAGATTGGATCTGACTTAATATGAACGGATGGGATTTAAAATAGAAAAGGCTAGGGTTTACTAGGCAAACATGAATTTGATGGCTTGGGATCTAAGCTAGCTTGAGAGAAAAGATAGAAGATAGAAAAGATAGGGCATGGTCGAATTTTGGCTATAGATTTTTAATAATTAATTTAATAATTACTTTGAATGGATCTGTTTATGAGAGTCTAGATTAATTCAATATTTTAGAGTTTAAGTGGTTGGTTAATTATTTAATTCTAAGAAAATAGAATATGCAATTCAAGGGTCAGAAGAGAACAAGAGTTTGAATTTCAAGTCTATGGGCCAGAAATTCACTACAAATGGGCCAAGCTATGTTTCAATTGTCAGAGCACTGGGCCAGGCTCAAGCACTCCATGTTTATATTTCAATGTGAGCCAGGCCAATGTGAAATCCAAGTCCAACAAAAGCCCAAGTCCATATGCTGCAGTTAAAGTCCAAGAAGTCCAAGCCCAAGATCCAATTTCTCCATAGTCCAAATTCGAATTTTACAAACCTTAAGCCCAAATCCACATAAACCCATATCGAAAAGCCAACCCCATCTGCATACATGCAATCTTAACCCTTCATCTCATGCATCCCATCCACACCATTCATTTCATCTCATAAAACATAGGAAACCCTAGAGCCAAAATCCAAACCATACATCCATCATATTAAGATCTAGGCCATCTAATTCATCCCTCATTTAGATTAACCTTAGGATCACGATCATCCAAACATCATCTCCTCATTCATCCATTTATATCATCCATCATTTATTTAAGCCATTAGATTTAGGTCCATTTAATCATTACCATTAATCCCAATCACTCATTAAACCCTAGATCTAGTCCACATCCCTAGAATTTAAGACATCATGCTTATAAGACATTCCTAAGTTTCCTCTCCAATCCATCCACCTCATCTAGATCCTATCTTGTCTCCCAATCCAATCTAAAATAAGCATACACGATTTTTTCCTAAACCATCTCATCCCATTCGAATTTGCCACCTCCTATACATATCATACATGATTTTACCACTAAAATCTCTCCATGCATTAGTCCAACATCTCTTCTAGGTTCATTCCCAAAATCACATCTTAATCCACACATCACACACGATTTTTGCATATCCCATTAGATCCATTCGAATGTCACACTAGGTCAACCCTCCATGTCATCACTCATCATCTCAACCATTCATCTATCATATCTGTCAATCCCAACCACACAATTCACAACCAAAATAGAATAAAATGTTTTCTGGTCGAACATCTGATATGCGTATCAGACTTCCAATCTGTAGGTATCGGACTTCCGATAGTTATCAGAATGTAGCAGAAAATAGTAAATTTTATTTTTAAGTGTCGGAAGTCATTATCGGACTTCCGATAATTTTACATATCGGACTTCCGATGATCTCAAATATTCAAAAATTCCATTTCTCTTTTAGGGTATTGGACTTCCGATAGTATAGTATCAGACTTCCGATACGATCCTGAATTCACAGTTATGGGCGGGAAAACAAAATTTTCAAATCCCAATTCTGGTGGGTTAAAAACTCCATTTTAAGGATGAGTCGATTAGATGAGTTCGAATTTAGCTTATCTTTACTTTAGAAGAAGGAAAAATAGAAAGTGGAATAAAAGTCATTTTTTTTATGGGTTTCCAAAAACTTAATTTTCTTCTCCAATTTTTACCCATTTTAATTGTAACTTTTTTTAAAGATTATAATTAAATGAAAGGGTAAGTTTAGGTACCTTTTGGTGCGATCGGAGAGTCTTGGGTAGCTTCCTTGAAATTCACACAAAGAAGAAGAAGTTCGAACGTTCTACAAGAAAAAATAGAATGAAGAAATGAAGAACAGAAAGTGAGAAGAGAAGTAGAGAACCAGAGGATATGAGTAGTAACTGGAGAAAGAGCAAAGAAATCGATCGGAGCAAGAGGAGAGTTTCAACAGGTGGCATCCATTGTGACACCTCGAAATTTTTAAAATTTATGAAAATGATTTTTTAATAATTAATTGAGATTAAAGAGATTTAATTAAGTAATTAAGAGAGATTTAGAAGGATTAAGGAGTGATTTAATTAAGCTATTAATTAATAATACTTAATGGAAATGGATTTAATTAATGGATATTAATTTAAAGAGATAAGGTGTCATGCCATGTGTCCAACAACCCACCTCTTGGCAATTAATGAAGAACCAAACCCACACTCCACCACCCACTTACCTTTCTGACTAAAATGAAGAGAGAAAGAAATGAGCTTTCTCATCTCATTTCTCTCCACTACCGATCCTCAACCTCTCTTTCCCTCATCTCTCCCTCACCCGTTTCAATCGATCCTCTCTCTCTCACCTCTTTCTCCCACACAACAACACCTTCCCCATCTCCTTGCCACCGTACACCCTCTCTTCTCTCCCTCTCCACACGATTTTCTCTTCCCTTCTTCTACTCCATTAGAGAAGCTTAAGGAAGGAAGAAAAGAAAGAAGAAAAGAGAAGGAAAGGGAAGAGGAAAGCAAGGAAGAAAAGAAAGAAGGAAGAAATCAAGAAGAAGGGAAGGAAATGAGAAGAAGAAAGAGGAAGAGATCTTGGGAAAACTCCACTTAAGGTAAACCCCTCTCTTTAAACTTGGTATTTAGGTTTAATTTAGAGCCTAGGATGATTTAGAACAAATCTTAGATAAATTTGGGTTAAGGAAGTAGAAATGGGAAAAATTGGGGATTTTTGGGTTTTCCCCAAATCATGAAATTTAGCTTAAACCCATGTGTTTGTGCATCAAATTAGGAATATCATCCTTCTAAGATGTGACGGATCACGTGGATCGTCAATGGATCTAGGTTGAAGGAGAAATCCATGAAAAGACTTCAGATTTTCGAATATGGAGTTAATTTGAAACTTTTGGGTTAGATTTGGGTCTAAGAACCCAAATAAAGGCAAAATTGGAGAAATGGAGAGATTGATGATGTTGGACCTATTGATGGTCGAAATTGGGGCTATGGCTTTGGTTGAATCAAAATTGTCCCAAGATATAGATTAAAGGTGTTTGATGAAATGGCTAAATGAATGGAGTGCTGTGCTCATCCCAATGTATGGTCGGGTAAGATTATGGTTTGAGCCTATATAGGTTTGTACAATATGGATGGAGGGTATAAAATGCATGTGTATGAGTTTTAATGAGTTTCTTATGATTATAATATATAATTTATGTTTATGATGCATTGTATGAACAAAGGACTTGGAGATACTTCAATATTTCACAAAGAAGTTCAAGGATCAACTCCATCACTAACACTTTGCAATCAAGTAGGTCTTCCTACATTATTGATGTACCATAGTAATATATATATGATTTTATAAAATTGCTTAGAATCATTGATTTTAAGAATGGTTAAATGATGTATTTTAATTATGAAAAGTAGGAGATTACTTGATTTAGTGAATGAATTTGATTGAATTCATAGACATGCACTTCATATGTTGCATGGGAGGGGAACGCTTGAAATCGAGGCAAAGGGATGTACTTTGTCCTGGAATGATTATACATATCTGGAATGAAACAACCATTGTACTGACCGCGTCCATGGGTTACAAAATTTGGTATTATCATTGGGCTAAAAGCTCCAGGGTCAGTAGAAGTCCCGAAACTTGCGCAGGAGAATAGGTGTATAGCACTCTCTCGATAGCCCCGGTTAAATGCTAGTATTGGGTTAGTAGCTCCCAGCCGGTGCCCCGGGAAAGCTACGGACATAAATGGCCAACGATATAAACCATTGAAAGAGAGAAGAGGAGTACATTGCATGGGGCATGAAAAGGTTGTGTTGGTTCATGACACCCATGACATAACATTACATGTGATTTACAAGTATTATTATTATTATTGAGAAATGAATTATGACTTGAATTTAAATGCTCGTTTTCTATAATAAGAGATGTTTGAATTTGAACATGTGATTTGATATTTGATTTTCATGGGATTTGAATGAATTATGAATTGTGATATTTCGTCGGTGTTTGTGAAATAGTACCAATTATTGACATTATGTTTTCATCACGTGTTGGTACCCCTTCGTGGGAATTCCTCTAGGCATGTGACTAAGCCCACAAATTTCTCCCCTTTTTAGAAACTGATGTAGGAAAATAGAAAGATGATGAGGCCGGGCCGAGCAGTAGCCAAGCATGAATGGATGAAAGTTAAAGGAAAAACTTGGAGACTTAGCTATTTTGATATTTTGTCTAACTTTTGAGAAGATGTAATTTATAGGAGTTATAGTTGATGGAAATGTAATAACTCTCGTATAAGCTCCTAGACTTCGATGTTAAACTTATGGTTTGTAATTTAACTTATGAGGGACCCTTATGCTTTGCTTCAAATATGGATGTTGTTTATTCAAGCTTGTCAAATATTTATGCATTATACTTCTGCAGGTACTAAGCTAGTGTGTTGCCAATGTAATCATGGACACTTGTCCTTGCACACACTAGGTGGTCAGTAGAGGATCGTGTCCTCGGACATGAACTTGACTTGCGTCGTGGCGCTTTCACCTTCCTCTCCACTGACTAACCGTACAATTATACTCTAATGATGGTGATTAGAGGGAGGGGTGCTACATCCATAATATATAGACGTCAATCGCATTAGACTTGCCAACCATGCTAGCAATAGGTAATGATTTAAAATTTTATTTTATTTTTGTTTAAGACTTAGGCACTTAAAACTTCACTTAAAACATGGAAAAATCGAGAAAACTTCGAATAAATTTCACTCCATAGATGAGTTTGGGTATTCGATATGTTTTTTGAAAAGAAATGATGACAAAAGCCAATTGATCAGAGGCAAAACATCAATTTAATGAAATCAACAGTTCACACTTTGACGCTTGGATTGAGCGTTGTTGTGTCCAGAAAAATGACATTTTTTCCCTTTAATTTTCAATTAGTTAGCCTTTATTTTGCAAATAAAAGATGAAGTTAATGTTATTTTCTAGTTTTGTAGATAAATTTGGGGAAATACATGAAACAATCATAAAACAGTGGATTATTGAAAGAAGTGAGCTTAATTTGGAAGATCTGGAATTTAATAATTAATTCATACCACTTTTAGATTTTTAATATAAATCTAGACAAGAAGACAGTGCACCATTTGAATTTTACAAGTGAGAGTTGTAAATTTTCATTTTTATTTTGTTTTTCTTCTATTTAATTTACAATTGCCTGTATTTAAATCTTTAATTAAATAAATATAAGATATTCCTTTAGAATCCTGAAACATCCAATTTTCAGATTTCTTTTATGATTGTTTTGAGTTGAGTTTAAGTTTGTAATCTTTGATTAATTAATTGAACATGAAATAGTTAGAACTTAGGTTGTAAGTGTTGAATCTAAGTTACTAAGGTTTGATTATTTAAATTACAATTTATGAATTTTAACTTTGATGGTGAGCATGAATTGAAAGATGAATTTTTACGTGAATTTCAGATCTAGATTTTTTATTTGTTTACACATTTTAGGCAATGAGTGGCCTATTCCAATAACCACCCTTTCAATTATTCATTTTTACATTCTGTCTTTTTCTTTTATTGTCAATTTATTTTCAATGTTTACGTTATTTTGTTTGTATACTGTATTTTAATTGTTCAAAATGTTTTCAATTCTTTAATTCTTTTGTCATGTTTCTTATTTGTTTTGTATTCAAACCACCTCCCTAACATTGTGTTACCTAGTTTGAGACTTAATCTAGATGAACTTTAATTTTGATTTCTTAAAACTGGGATGTGAGATTATTTATAAACTGTATATTAATCCATTATCTTAATTGGATTTAATTAATGTTCTAATTTCTAAATCTATTTACTAAAACTAAGTTTTGTTAACTTGGAGATATATTCATGAGAATAGAATTGATTTTTGGGATTAGACTAGTTTAAGATCTATATTATCTAAAAATATAAAAATTCAAAATCATATATTTGTTTTTGCATATATTTTGTTGTTCTTTTTGGGATCAACCTCGCACTCATAATGCTATACTATAAATGGTCCGTGCGCTTTCGAGATTTATAAATTTAAAATTTGAACAATATCAACAAGGGTCTAGAAATCTGAAAACATGAAACGTTCGGTCATGACACAGATTAAACACACAATATTTTCTTGTAAAGTTTTACCTTTAAAACGTTTTTTTAAATTATGGTTTTACTAAGTGGGTCTTTTAAAGGATTAAAATAAATGAAAATCAGGTAATCAATAAAATGAATGATGAAGTCCATTAAACTCGTTACTTGAAAATATTGAGTGTGTGTGAGTTTGACAAAGCAAATATTTCAAATGAGTGGTTCTCTAGAGTGAAACAGTTTTATGATCATTTTTCAAAATAAATAAATGAGATATAATATTTACAATTTTACCTTTCCAACTTCAATGAGTCGGATCAGTGAGCTATCAAGCTCAGATTAGACCAAATTTGGACTTTTCGGAAAGCCCACTCAGTAATCTTCATGATTAATGGAACGCAAAGCACATTTAACAGCACAAAATCACATAATTAAGTCTAATTTAGGGTCGGGGTATTACACTCAACCTTTCAACACTTAATGAAATCTGGACATTCATGGGCATCTCAGAACATTAATGGGCAACTCGGAAGGTCCGAGATGTGCCATCGGACGTTCCGAGATCAGAGATTAAAACTCTTTCTCTATTCCTCTTCTAAAGATGCCTCTTGGACGATCTCTCGAACGTTCTGAGATTGGCCTCTTCGGACGTTCTAAAGACTATTATGTGCAGTCAAACTATCCATTGAAATATGACGGTTGCAAATTTGACCGTTGGGATTTTGAAAGTGTAACACCACCCCCCCCCCCCCCCTCCTCCCTCTTTCCCTTTTTCACTAGCCCAAATCAGAGTATATTTTTTTTATAAAAGAATAAAGAGTAAGAGAGAGCGGGAACGTCATGACATGAGCTAAGTTCAAGTTTCCAAAACCCAGCCCTTAACTGGCACCTCTACATGTGCGTGGACTAAAACCACTAAAACATTTCACATGCTTAACATAATAATTGCGGAATTAACATATGAATAGAATACAATTCATAGACATGACATTAATAAGTAAAGAAGACAATCACCATATAATTAACTGAAACTTAATTAATATCAAACCATAGCAAAATAATTCTAACTTATTACAATCCAACATAACGGTTCTCCCAATACATCATTCCAAAATCATTATAAATAACATAAGCATAAATCTGCCTAGGCTCCTACGCTTGGCTCCTTTCATGTCCCATGTCCTTGTCATTCCCTGTTCCATCATTTATAGGGTAGAAGTAGGGCGTTAGTCAACACGCCCAGTAGGAATTCCAAGTAGGGATGTATACATAGGATCCATATAAAATCAAGATAGAAAACATTTCACATCATGTTTTCAAACCATCTCATAAGTAATAAAATACAATGCATGATATTCAAAACATCATCATGCCTATTTATGCATCATACCATGGGTGTCAATGTCAAATGATCACTCACCCACTTCCATATCCAATCAATCACATATAGATATTTTCCTTGATAAATTACCATATGAAGGTGTTCCCTTGGCCAATTACGTCCGCAGTGTTTTGTGACGGCATCACCAGGTCACTGTTTTACCTCCCCACATATGTTTATCGGAATTACCGATGGAGTATGGACTCCTCCCTCTGCGTAGGGTTTTGGGACTGTTTACCTAGGAGCTATTTGGCCCAGACTACGCCGTACCCATTCCTAGCAATCCCAGACAAGGCCAAAATATCGATAGTTCACATAGCTTCATACAAGGTAGTCTTCAAGCCCCAAGTCATGTCTGGACAGCTCATAACTTGGCTTGTTTTCCCATTTATTCCCTCCCATGCCATGCATGAGATAATGTATGCAAATATGCCAATTTATTTCAAATCACATGTTATCATTGAAAATCAGTTCATAAGACTTATACCATTTATTTAACCAAAGCAAATCATCATGTTTGGAAATAAAAGCCAGTAACATATATATAAGATCATATGCATCTCAATAAGGTAGGAATCCTACCAACGTTTGATTTATTGTCCTTTTGTTTTGTGATGATAACGTTCAACGATCACATCGAAACGAATCGCAAACCTTTTGCGAATCTCCTTTCCTTATTAAATCCAATCGCATACATAAATCAATTTGATTATCCTTTTAATTTTAATCATCCCTTACATCCTTCCAGATAGACTGAAACATCTGGAAAATTATTTAAAATTTAAACTTTTCAATTCAGTCAGTTGAAATCAGGGATTCAGTCGACTGAATCCAGCCCAATAACTATTCTTTGCCTTACCCGTAGATGTCCAGTCGACTGAATGCAATATTCAGTCGGCTGAAACCCAACTCAGTACTGTTTACACTTGACCCATAACCTTTCAGTCGGATGAATCCTAGATTCAGTCGGCTGACTCTTAGTCAAACCCTCTGTATTCTCTGTCAATGTCCTTTCAGTCGACTGAATCACAGATTCAGTCGGATGACTTTGGATCAAATCCATTGTGTCTTCTGCCAGTATAGATTCAATCGGCTGAATCATCAACCAATAATTTACATGTTTGGTAAGTCTACCTTCAGTCGACTGAATCACGCCAGATCCCTTACTTATTCGGTACATCTATGTTCAGTCGACTGAATCCTAGATTTAGTCGGCTGAAACACCAATAAACCTTATATATTTTAATCCACTCCATTTTCAGTAAGATTCAGTCGACTGAAACTCCCAGAAACTCTTTTCTATTTCTTCCAACACCAGTTTAGTCGGCTGAATCCCAGATTCAGTCGACTGATTATTTGTCAGTCTTCTTTATTTGCTTATTTGGCTGGACCCTTCCTCGTGGAATCCATTCCTTATTACTTTTAAACATAGTTAATATCATTCGTCTCTCTTAGTGAGTTTACTCTATCCTCTAGCTGAAGCTAGAGTCTTTTCCATTATTCATTCCAATCTTTGTACCTTTATAACACGGTTTTGGATCCAATCCTTTGATTGTTTGTATTCAACACATATCCATTCCTTGAATGGATATCCAACTCCATGGCCCTATGATAATTTGGCCAGCCCCTTTCAATCCAATATGGAACGTATAGGTTCGGCCACCCCATGGCCAAAACTATAGTTTTCCCTTAGTCTTAATTCCATATTGTTCTTAAACTTAAAGTATACCTTCGTTCCCGTCTCCTTCTTTTCTTTTTGCTCTGTCTTTCCTCCTTTGTCCTTCTTCTTCCTTTGTTCTTCACTGATCCTCCAAGTACAGATGTGTTGGTGTGGGAAGCGAGAGAAAAATTCTTGTGCAATAGGAGAATGATCAGCCAAGGGGTGGGGTGTGCCCCTTGGGTTATGTCTTTTAAGTAACAACTCAAACCCCTTTCACTTCCTCGTAATGGTTTCATCTTAACCAATATGTCTCTTGGCTTTACCAAGGAGACACTTAACTTCAACCAAGAAATCCTTTAGACTTCCACCGAGTCACCTTGAGATGGAAGTCTCCTCAACTTCCCATCTTAACTCATATATTAATTAACTCAATTGGACTCACTCATGGTTGACCAAGTCAACCATGACATGGCCGGCCCATGCATGTGTTGACTTGGTCACCACATGGCACATGGGTCATATCTTAGACATATTATTTGATGATGTGGCACCTTGTCTAGTTGGCTTCCATGTGATGACTTGTTATGCCACATGGCAATGCCACATCACCCACATACCACCTCACTTGATGAGGTGGATTCAATGTATTGGATCTTAATTGGGTAGCTGACCCAATTAATTTGACCTTACCCATTTACTTTAAAATCAACTCATTTATGACCCATTTCTTTGCGTTTACCCAATTACTTTAAAATCAAACTTACCCATGATCCATTGGGTCTTAATTGGGTAATTGACCTAACTCCTTACCCATCTAAGGTTCATTTCAACTATTTAATCTTAAATTCCATTAAATCACAATTTAAATGAACTATTCCAATATATATTTATGTGATGAAAATCCGTGGTGTTACAGGAAGTTCCGAAGAACTGTTCTTTGGGAAAATCATTGCCTATATAAACCAAAGTCATTTGAGTGGCAAAGGTTGATCCTTTTGAGCTGAATTTTCTCCCACATATCTCTAAGTATCCCGACCACCTATTGAGAACAAGAACTCAATAGTTAAACCTCTTAAACTCTTGATCTAATCCTCTTTTTCTCCAAAATATATTCTAAGCACTAATAGTCAAATCTTGAGCATATAAGGCTCTAAGTTGAATGTTGTTTTGAGAAGACCTTCTAGGGATATAAATTACTCATACTTAAACTTCCATCTACCCTAGACCTCTCTATATTCTCTTGGTTGAGCTTCGTTGGAGAATCTACATCAATAATCGAAAAAGAAAAGAAATTTTCAAGAACACTCCAAAAGTTACATTAAGCAACAAAAGGGCAAGTGTTCTTGGTAAAAGTTTCAAACTCCAGTACTTTCTATCATTTGTGAGAATATTGTAAATGGTTGGTGTAACCCTAAGTAAATCCAAGAAAGATGTTTTCTTGGTGTGTCGGCTTGATCTTCACCCTTGAAGAAGATCAAGTGTTGTACCAGTTTGATCTTTACCTGTATAAGAGATCAAATGTTGTAATTTGTATAGTTTATAGTGGAATCCTTAAATTGTGTACTTGAGGCGTGGATCTAGACAAAGTTACTAAACCAAGTAAAATACTTGTGTCATTATCTTCCATTTCTTCTCATCTCCTCACCACACTTGGTGCACTTGCTCTATTTCATATCTTAGTGCACATATAGCTTGTGTGGACTTGATTTTGCATATAAATCTAATTGGACTTGATTCACTTGATTTGGAAAATTAATTGGATTGATTTGCAAAGACCAAGTCCAATATTTAAAAGGAATTTAAAATTCCCCAATAGTCCTATTCACCCCCCCTTTAGGACTATTCTAGACATTTGGCTAGCTTGATAGCAAAAACAACTTGCATAGCCTCACGGATAATTTGATACACTTCCCCTAGTCTCAGGATTAATCGGGTAAGGAGGCTGAACATTAGGAGGTGGAGAAGGAGGAATGTTTGAACGCTCTCCAGAATTAGTGCTTTCAACCATACATTCCCTAAACTCGTGAGTAACATCACGATTTTCCATGCTAGTAGTAGCCATTGTCTTGCCCTTACGATTGCCTCTTCCAGCTATATTTGCGAAACTAAATTTAATCAGTCTACCACTAAGAAAACTGACCTTATGAATGAATCCAGAGTTTATCAATGGTGGTTAATTATAAAGTTTTACTAGAAGAAGACACGAAAATCCACTTGATTTGAATGTATTTTGATTCTTTCAAACTAAACAAGTTCAACGATTGAAAACAAATTTCTTGATTTTATTTCAAATGGCCGCAACTTGAGTTTCCAAACTCAGATTCCATCAATTTTTTAGAGTGTTTTTCAAGATCTATTCAATGAATTAACTTTAAATCCCAAAATTTCCTTGTTTTACGTGATCTTGGGTTAGGTCATTACACAAAGGCTCAAAGCATGATTCACAGGTTTAGGGATGTTTGAGATCTAAGGTATTTGAATTATAAATCTCAAGCTAGGCCCCAGCTCTGATACCACTTGTTGGGCTTGGACTTCCAGCCCAAAAGAATAGCCTGATAGGTGGAGTTCCCCAACCCCATATAACTACCTATTTCTCCCCTTTTACAACCGATGTGGGACTCGTTTGTAGCCCCAACAATCCCTCTGTCGAACGAGGCTCTCCGACGGATCAAACATCGTCGCCAACCGTCCCATTCAACTAAGGGATTTTGTGTCCACATTGGTTGGTTTGGGGGCCTAGCTCTGATGCCACTTGTTGGGCCTAGGCTTCATGTAACGCCCCGCCCTTTTTCACTCGCTTTTTCCCGTAAATTTAGAGTCTATTTTTTTTTTTATAACAGAGTAAAGTGATAGAGCGTGGGACGTCACGACGCGAGCTAAGTCTGAACTTCTAAAGTCCGACCCTTAACTGGTCAACCCTATGTGTGTATGGACTCAGTCCATAAGAATGGTTCACACATAGCAATATCAACTTGCGGAATAAAAATCATAACCTGCGGAATCATAACATCAATTTGCGTAATCATAATAGAACCAAGTTCTATTCCATTCAGATAGCAAATTACGTCAAGTCATTAATCATCATTATCATAATGCAATTATCCAATAAAACATTCAACTATAGCAAATCATCTCTAAGTTATTACATTCCGAATTCCGGATACTCAAAATACAAATCCCTGAGTGTCTTAAACAAAATATGAAACTAAAATAATTCCAAGCTCCTATGCTTGTCCCTTTCTGCGTTTAGCGTTTTCCTCGTTTCCTGCATCATCTACTAAAGGGTAGAAGTAGGGCGTTAGTACAACGCGCCCAGTAGGTATTCCAATTAGGGTTAACACATGGGTTAGTACCAAAAATCCAGATATAATAAATATATCAAATCAGTTATAACAAATCATAACATACTCATAAAGCATCGTATCAAAACAGTGTATGATAATAGAGATCCAATCATACCGATAAAAACCAAAACCTTGTATGATAATAAAAGTTATGATCATGCCGATTCAATGCCATGCCATGCTATCATATGCAATGAGTCCCACCCCATCACAAACTCATAGTGTCCTCTTGATGGAATTCTCATCATCAAGGTATCCTTCCACGAGTGTTTTACGAACGCCCCGACGGAGTGTGGATCTCCGGATATATAGTATCCTCTTGATGGAATCCTCATCATCAAGGTATCCCCTGATGGAATGCTCATCACCAGGGTCTTCATACATAGTATCCTCTTGATGGGATTCTCATCATCAAGGTTTTTATACATAGTATATTCTTGATGGGATTCTCATCATCAAGGTATCCCCCACTAGTGCTTTACGGATGCCCCGACGGAGTGTGGGTCTCCGGTTACCTATCATCCCTCCCATGCCATGCATGAGATGCAAATACCACATGCTGTGTAATTATACAAAATCATAGCATTTAAAAGCTCATATTTAAAACACATGCTATTTTATCAAATAAAATAGCATATAAAATCACCATTTGAAACATATCATTTGCCATATAAATTCATTAAATCAAGATAAAAACAATGTACATAAACCCATGGTTTCAAAGAGGTGGAATCCTACCAAAGACCGCTAACGTGCGATTGCGTCTTTCGTCCAAGAATCGATCATCGATCGCGCACCGCTTGCGAGATCCCGTTACCTTATAATATAATAATAAATCAACACGAAGTCCCATTTGATTACAAGGTTCTAAGTCCATAAACAAAACCCCATGAGGTTCGGCCATATACTTGAACCCATCGTTTATCATTTTTAGCCGATATTACCAAATTGCCATTGGTCTAATCTTTAATTAACAATTTATTCATTTTAATTACAATATTGCCATTATACTTATCCATAGCCATTTACCTTCCTTATTTTTCATATATTTACAAGATTTGCATCCATGGCTAATATAACCCGTTTTAGCAAGTATTTACAACCTTGCCATTGCCTCCAACAACTTAGGCTTAGGTTCCAACACATACATCATTTATTTATTTTAAACATCCATAACACTCCCAATAACCCTTTTAAAATAATTCATAACTGATTTCATCAACTTATGTTTGAGTTTCAAAACATAGTTCCAATAATTCTACATAATTACCATACGGCCATCCAAGGCTATAATTCCATTGTTCTCACCCTTCATCCCTTTAAAATACACCCAAACATAAACTCATACTGATTCATAAATTTTATACATTATACATAATACTCCAATAATCTACAACCATAGATCCATAAATAAAACCTTCCCTTCCTTTAATCATATTAGGCTCATTCAAGACCCATAAATATTGGTTCATCATCTTAGGTCCATAAATGACCCATAATCTATATCAAGTCCACAAAATCCATAATCATTCAAGGTCCATGATTAGATAGTTCATAAATAGAAACTTCCTAAATTTAATATATAAATTCCATACTTAGAAATTTTCCAACTTTAATCTCCACCTTCCATATTTAGAAGGTTTCCATACTTAGATAGCTTCTAATTTAATCTCCATTTTCCTTAATTAGAAACTTTCCAATTTAGTCTTTACCTTTCAAAATTAGATACTTACTAATTTAAACTCCGTCTTCCAAACTTAGAACTTACTAATTTAATAACCATTCTCCATTAAAATTATCAAACTTTCATAAATCAATTCCTAATGGGGTTCGGCCATGCACCATGGCCGAACCTCACTCATAGGAATAATCCATAATAATTTCTTTCTAAGCCATTGACATCCTTCCATTTTTAATCAAATAACTTCCATAACAATAACCATGTCCTTCCATGGGGTTCGGCCATTAACCTTGGCCTATGATCCATTTTTCCATTAAAAATAACCATAGTTCTTAAATCAAAATTTGGAATCACTTACCGGTTCCGCGACTCCTTCGGCTATCCGTCGGTTGATCTTGTTCTTTCAGTCTTCTCCTTTCCTTAGTCTTTTCTTCTCCTTGCTCTTCCACTCAGCAACTCACGTTGGCGGCAACAACAATCCCCTTAATCGCTTGGCAGCACACAAGCTTATTCCTGCAACTGTGTTATTCCGTCTAACACACACGACTGCAGTATGGTTGCAGCGTCCTCTGCTATGCACGTTGCTACTGCTGTGTATTACAACAGTCCTCTTGTATACAACTGTATGTATAGCCCACCACGCAGCAGCACATCTGACGATGGCAGGAACCCTTCCTTCTCTCTGCAGTGTGTGATGGACTCTGGCTGCCCCCCTCTTCTCGCTGTCACCCACAGCAGATCAGATTGGGGACAGATCTAGAACAACCCTTGCTGTTTGCAATCTTCCAACTGATAGTGTTTGCTGCCTGAAATCTGCCCAAGTTGCAGCCACTCTGCTGTATATGTGAACCGAGTTCTGTACTTCATCCAGTGCTGCCGATCTGAAACTGTGTGGTACTCACACAACCAGCCTTCTCCCTGGGTTCGTGTGTCTCTACCTTCATACAGCTCTGCCCGTAACTGCCCAAGTTGCACTTCTCCACTTGCGTCTGTTACCCACAACAGATCAGACTGGGGACAGATCTTGATGAATCAAAGCCCATACAGATCAACCGATGCATCTAACCTGTTTGTTCTTACACGCTCCTTTGAGATGCTTCTCTGCTCAAGCTGGTAACACCTTGAGATGCAGTGGGCTCCACTGCCAACCAACAACCACCTCTGCAACGTCTCCTCTTCGCTGGTGGTTTTTAGATAGAAAGCGTCCCACATTGAATCTGTGTATACAGAATAACGTCAAGACTTGCTTGACAGATCCAAGCAAACCTTGCTGTTTGCCACTTCAGCTTGCCTTTCTCTTTACTTGCAGCAGCCCACTTCCAACACTGCTGTATCACAATACTGGTTTCAGCCCTTTGGTTGCGCCTCTCAGTATGTGTTGCTGCCTAGATCAAACACCTCTTGATCCTGGTATGACTGGCCCTATTACAACACACAAAATCCCTCTCTCTCAATTCGTGTGTCTCCTCTTGCTATGTGTTTTCTCACACACTGTCTGCCTTTGAGCCCAATCAAGAAACGCCACTTAAGAGGAATGCCTCCCATATACATATATAGCCATGTCCATCAATACTTGCATTGAATACACCGCATACAAGATCCAAAGATCTCAAGTATCGTTGGCAACAAATCACACAACAAACGTTGATTGTGTATATGCCAGCACATACCCAACATGCATGAAATATTCATGCCATGTCAACAGATGTCCTTTCCACTTTCGTATTTCAATGCACAACTCACACACGATGAAGGCATGCTATTCTTGTTTCCAATTGCTATTCCTCTTTTTTAAGTATATATAGAATTTCCATTTTTTATACTTGCTAAATAGCAATTGCCAATTGCATAGGGGGTCCTTTTCGCCAGTGACCCATATTCGGCCATACCAAATCCCATTCCTTATTTTATGTAATATTGCATTACTAATTAAAACCAGCCCCTTTTAATTTATTGAAACAAATTCCACAAAAATCGTTGGGTCCTAATTGGGCAAAGACCCAACATTTTACCCATCTAAAATCCACAAGTTAAATGGGTAATTTCCGTAAATATTTATAACTTGAAAATCCATGGTATTACACTTCAAGCCCAAAATACTAGCCTGGTAGGTGGAATTCTCCAGTCCCTTATAACTCCCTATTTCCCTCCTTTCACAATCAATGTGGGACAAAATTTGCAGCCCCAACAATCCCCCCTCGAACAAGGCCCTTCGACAGATCAAACATCGTCGCCAACCATCCTGTTCGTCTAAGGAATCCTTGAAAGTCCCTTTTTCAATGTGCGTAGAACAACATGATTGACTCGAGAGAGAGAGAGAGAGAGAGAGAGAGAGAGAGAGAGAGAGAGAGGGGGGGGGGGTGAATAGGTCAATCCCATTTTTCATGGTGTTTACAAATTTCTTGATTGTTTTAAGTGCAGCGGAACATTAATTAAGAGATTTGTTTAATCTGATAGATTGTTTTTAATTTATTTAAACAATCACACTAAGATTTTGACCCTTTACATTTTGCTTGACTATGATGCTTATGCACAACGTGTAGAATAAGATAATCAACATGCAAAATGATGTATGTTGAGAAAAGTACTTAAATAGTAAATACAAACACACAAAGATCAAACACCATAAGACCAATTTAAAGTGGTTCAGTTAGCCAACCTACATCCACTGTTAGGACTAACTCAATTTTGAGTTATCCCCAAATCCACTACATGAGGACTTACACCTTCACAATTAGAGTAAGAATTCCACCTCACTCAATCGGCTAGGAATTTCACCCACCACTGTAGAATAAGAATTCCACCTATTCATTTGGCTGGGAATTCCACTCACCACTGTGTCAGAGACGATGCTCTGGAGTTTCTTATAGTGGTTCCAGAGCAAATCGCCCTTCATCCACTTTCGGAGGTTTTAAAATAAAATTAAAACCAAGAAGCACTTGCCTTTGAAGCATTTTCTCGCTGATGTGTGCTTCTTAAAGATCCCACCCAATGTGTGCCGACACTCCTCCTCGTAGCATTCGTAGAGCAATCACAATCCAGGGCGACAAGGAAACTGGTTATACCAAAGGTTTCCTAGTTTATAATCCTTTCCTCTCTTTCTCACTTTCAAACTTAATCAATAGATTGGTTGCTTATGTTTTTACTTTCCTCCTCTCTCTCCCTCACAAACTCAATCCATATGATTGGTTGTATATGATTCCCCAAGTGTAAGTACGAGAGAGAGTGATCTTATGTTGGCCCTTGTTTAAGCTCACTGATATTGATGAGGGTCCAACTGATTTTGCCAAAAGATACCAACTGGTTGCAAAAAGATTGGTTTATATAGAGAAGTAGTTGTAGCAACGGTAATGTACTGACAGGTCGGGCGCCACGAGGGGTCGGTGACTAGAAATGCTACCGTTCAACAACCCGACGGTTGCACAATAATGCATTCCCAACGGTAATATTCTTTCCCGGTCGATATGTCGGTGTCATCGATGGATCGACGGTTATGGCACTAAGAGGTCGGTCCATACAAGAGGCTCGGTCTGGGGAAGCAGCATGCTGACAGAGTTTCATGTCTAGAAACCGGTCATACCCAGAACGACCTGTTGCCCTTTATCGAGGGCTCGGTCTTGGTACTCTTGATCGGTCTTGAACTACAGATATGTCTGTTTCTTCGAGAGCCCACTTAAGTTCAAAGTTCTAGAACTTATAAATCTTGATCAAAGAGCCATTGACCACGAGGGGTCTTTTAAGCCTTTCACTGAGGGGTCGGTGCATACGAGACTCTCGATCAGAGGCTTTCCCAAAATGACAGTTCTTTGATCCAGAACCTATGTCAATCTGGTCGACCAGTCCTTGACCACGATGGGTCGATCCTGTCTCCACCGAGGGATTGGTGAGAACGACTGGTCGAGCTAACAGTGAAGCCAAATACATATTTCCAAGTTGGGTTCCAATTCGCTGTCAAGCTTACTCTATAGGTTTTTAATGATTTTATCATTGTTTGACTAAACCTATGAATGGTCCTCTCTAAGGTGTGGGTACCACCTAAAGTCATCTATGGCCATAATACCTGTTTTGTGATTGCCCATAACGATGAGATTCAATCCGGTGGAGCATGATCTTCACTCTTGATCACTTTGGGTCTTCAAGCTTCTAGCACGTGTTTCTTCCCGGATCATGGAATTGACAAACAAGGGGACTCGGCCAAGCCGGGGCACTAACTATCTGAGTTCACATGTGTTGGCTTGGGGCCCCAACTCTGATACCACTTGTTGGGCTTGAGCTTTCAGCCCAAAGACTAGCCTGATAGGTGGAGTTCCACAACTCCTATAACTACCTATTTCCTCCCTTTCACAACCGATGTGGGACTCATTTGAGCCCAACCAATCCCTTCCTCGAACGAGGCTCTCCGAGGAATCAACATTGTCGCCACCGTCCCGTTCAGCTAAGGGATCCTGAGTCCACATGCGTTGGTTTGGGGGCTAACTCTGATACCACTTGTTGAGCCTAGACTTCTAGCCCAAAAGACTAGCCTACATAGGTGGAGTTCCTCAGCCCCTTATAACTCCTTTTTTCCCCCCTTTCACAACCGATGTGAGACTCGTTTGTAGTCCCAACAATCCACCCTCGAAGGAAGCTCTCTAACGGATCAAATATCGTTGCCAACCATCCTGTTCGGCTAAGGGATCACGAGTTCACATGTGTTGGCTTGGGAGGACAACTTTGATACCACTTGTTGGGCCTAGGTTTCAAGACCAAAAGACTAGCCTGATAGGTGAAGTTCCCCTGCCCCTTATAACTCCCTATTTCCCCCTTTCACAACCTAAGTGGAATTTATTTGCAGCCCCAACCATCTTGAACCTGTCCTTATAAAATTATTCTTATGAAAATTTTAGCACCATACAATAATAATTTTATTATCATCAAATTACCAATAAATCAATGGTGTAAAACCTTTGGACTAAGATATTAAATTTTAAAACACAATAATTATGTAATGATCCAACACGTTTAGAATT